>VWZO01020688.1:217-10365 GCA_013396975.1 Bucco capensis | reverse complement strand
GACCCCAAGTGATTTTCACACTGTGCCTGTTGATGTGTTATTCAGCACTGGCTTTTCTCCTTTTTGGTTATGCACAAGCTTAACACCTTCTTGCCTGTAGATGGGCATTAGGGTAGCTAATTTTCTCATGAGATTTTTCTGCATTTAATCATTATCTGATAATGATCATTTAGAGATTCAGAGATGCTTTTGAGTAGCTTTTTGTTATATGGCCAGGTATTGTAGAGCTGTGTTTAAAGCGTTAGATTCCTCTGACTTCATTTGCAGTGCTTAGCAATAAATGCTTCTGTAAATCTAATCTCATAATCTTAAATTGGGTGCTTAGAAAATATGGAACGTATGGGAATTATCTGACTAGTAGAGGCACTGACATCTCATGAGGTATACTACTACCCTAACATATTTTGTACTTATACCTTTACTTTTATATGTATCTATTTAGTTATAGCAATGCCTCTAGGAAATTACCTATCAGAGATTAACTGTGATCTAAACAAGGAGAATTGCTTAACTCAGATAAATGGTAAGATGTGTTTAATGTGGTCTGAGGACATGTGTTAACTTCAATACCAAACTTCTAGGCCTAGCTAGTTAGAGGAAGTTCAGAACACAGTAGATTTAACTCAGTATGCCAGGATCAATGAAGAGGAAAACAAGTCAAGTTCTCATTTTTACAACATTGCTGAGGCTTTAGGAGGACCACAAAAGTTTTGGCTTATGTTTTTTTTTCTTTTTCTCTTACAGGTTAGCAGGTCCTCAACTTTTGCAGGGCTAGAAAGGGAAGCAATAATAACTTTTCCTTCTTACATTCTTGCCTTTGGTGTAATATTCTATCTACTTTTGCTGATGTCTTCCATACCTTTGAACTGTGTGTTTTGCACAGTAGATTTCTGATGTGTTTACATAAAACCAGTTACTAGATTTTCTGTGGCTCGTATTTATTGAAAATATTTCATTATTTCTATATTTTTCTGTGTCTGATTTCTGCCAACAGGAAACTGATTCCAAATAATAAAGACGTTTATGTGATTAAATCCAGCATCTATACATATGCTTTAAAGGTTATTTCTTTCCTGAATGCTCTTTTTTTTGTACTAAAGACAAAAAACTTGTCTGGTTCCCTAAACTAAACCAATGACAAATGCATTAATCTTTGTGACTTAATTACTACCATTGATGTGATATACTTTTGGGTTATTAGTTTGAGCTCTTTATGTTAATACCATGAGCTAATTGAGACTTAGACCCTTCAACGTTAAAAAAAAAAAAAAAAAAGGTGCAAAATCATTTACAGGGAGATTTAAAAGTATTCACATTATTCATAAATGTTTGAGTTGCAACCAACAAAAGTGAAAACAGTCCTTCAGAGAAGGTATTCTCAGTTGTAATCCCACAACTCTACCAACTTTGAGTTCAGAATGATGAACTCAGCTAAAGTCATGAACCCTACTACCTCATTTTACTCTCACTAAATACTTTAAACTCAGTGTTGTAATATTTAATGATGATGTTGATAGTTATTTCAGTAGATATTGGTGCTGAGTTCTGCAGAGAAAGGGTCTAAATTAGGATGCCCCTGTTTGCAATTGATTGTAGTACTTTGTTGATGATGTGATAATAGGTGCTAAAGAGGATGACTTAAGTAATGAATTACTTGACTGCTCTGCATGCTTCTGCTCCTTTCTCATAGAAAGCTGGTCTTCCTTATATGGGATAAGAATAATGAAACAGTTACTTAGAGGAAGAACTCAAAAACAAACTGATGTATCTAATAGATACTAACTACTGATATTTTTTTCCACTTTTTTGGGTTGTTTGGTTTTGGTTGTTTGTTTTTTTTCTGTGAAGAGCTAGTAGGAAATTATCAAGATGTGGACACAAGGAAGGACTTGCCCATTTATCATCAAAATTTAATTTCCATGTTTCCCCCTCAAGAATTTACTCAACTCATAAAGGCTTATACTGCAGTATATTGTGAAGTTATTTCTGGTGACTATAAATTACAAAATACTTTATGTAAGCCTTAAATATGAAAATAGTACACGTAATATATTTAAGTCTAATGTTGTATTTGATAGACATTCTAGGGGAAAATAATAGACATCATAAAGCATGCTTTAAGCCATTTATTTAATAAAAAATGCAAAATAAAGAAAAAACGTAAGTTGATCCTGTATCCCTTATTTGGCTTAGAATCACGGAATCACAAAGGTTGCAAGAGAACTCTAAGATCATCAAGTCCAACCATAATAGAATGAATGTTCAGGAGGAGTTATAAGCACCTCATGACCAAATGGAAGCTTCTCTGTTATAGAAGAGAGTGTTCGTTTTGTTCTGGAGACCTAGTTCAGTCTACTTTATCTCTATAAATTTAACAGTGTTTATCTTCATGTGGGGAAGGTTGAACTGGGATATCAATATGGACCAGTTATTCTTAAGTAGCTCTCCATGGGTGACCTTTTCTCCTATGATTGGAATACCGAAAAACAAAACTCACAGAATTCTTGGAATATTTATGCTGTAGCACATTTTCCACAATAAATCTGAATGTAGATACATTCAGATGATTACAGCTGTTGTTCAGCAAATCTTTCTCTTTTTTGTTGCAAACCTGTATTAATATGCACAGTCTAAACTTGGTCTGTGCACTTTAAGACTGCATAAAGATAATTGGCTTTGCACAAGCTGCACATTGTAGATGAGGGGTCATTATCACCATATCACAATTAGTTTTTCTCAAGAGCAATGATTTTACTGCTTTTAACTGAGGAATTTTAACATATGAAATTTGAACTTTCTACACATGGCTATTCAGCATCTTATTAATCTTAATATCTAAAGTACATCTGATGAGAAGTCTCTATTGAGGTGCAACAAGACATCAAAACTGGCCACTTGAAATTGTGTGTGTAGAATGGTTACATATTATGTTAGAAAAAAATCAAAGCATGATACATTGTTCTGGATCATGTAATTCACTTTCATACGTCAGACACTTGAGATATTTTTGTTTCCACTGACATTTGTTCACTAGACCTACATTAACATTCTATAGGATCTGTATTCCGGATTCCCAGAACACTAGAGAGAGCCAAGAGGATTTCATAATGACATTTCCAAATCTGGCTATTTCTGAACTTTTCCTTCCATGGAAATGTTAATATTTCATATTGTCACTTTAATTCAGAATGAAGCAAAAGCTAAAAAAAGGAGAATTCCCTGTAGAACTGGAAGTCTGAATTTGCATGCAGTTATGGCCACCAAAATATGAGAAAAGCAGGAAATATATGGCATTATTGTTTAATTTCATTAATCTACTGATCTTCCTTACTATCTGAGCTAGTTTTGCTCATACTTTTCATACATAGAAGCCAGGGATATACATAGTTCATTCACTAAATTTTCATGTATTTTGCGTGTTTTTTTAAAGAGTACAATAATTTTCTTTATCATTGCTCCCTTCCCTTTCCTGCTCTTCCTGCTTTCTGCACACACACTCAGTTGAGCAGACTAAACCTGAAGTAATTGTCCAATGTTAATTGTCATCCAGTGTTAGGACAAGAGGGAATGAGAGCAAGTTGGACCACAGGAGGTTTAGTATTAGCACGAGGAGAAACTTTTTTACAGTAAGGGTGACAGAGCACTCGAACAGGCTGCCCAGGAGGGCTGTGGAGTCTCCTTCTCTGGAGACATTCAAGACCCGCCGGGATGCATTCCTGTGTGACCTGGTCTAGGTGCTCCTGCTCTGGCAGGGAGGTTGGACTAGATGATCTTTCTAGGTCCCTTCCAACCCCTGACATTCTGTGATTCTGTAATTCAAATAGAGGTATAAAGAATTCTGAAAATAATGTAATTCAATAGAAATGATGGAAAGGTTTTTCTGTAGGAGTAATACAGTAATATTACACAAATTTTGCACAAACTAAAATGTACAGCATCTTATTAAAGTTTTCATGAGTAAGTTTTGAAGAATATCTTCTACATAGACTATGTAGAGATGTCTACTTACAACTTGTATGAGAAAGAAGTAAGCACTTTCTTGAATCAATTACTTTAAACATTAAATACTGGGTCAGCATCTCCCCTTGTAATGTGACAGTCTTAAACGTATTTTGTTTCTGCAGTCTGGATTTTTATGTCTTTCATTTACTGTTTAGGAGGTACTATTGATAATACAAGGAGAAGAACACAGTCCTCTGGCCCATATGCCACTTTTAACAATTTGAGGTGTTTTTTTGTTTTCATTTTCTCAAGTGGGAAGAACAGCAGTCTTAGCATTAAAAAATTGCTGAGTAGCTATTTAAAAAAACCCTGCTATAAATCATTTAGGAATCAATTTAATCTAGCTGTAGAAATAAAAGCAGTTTTCCCTGAGTTTCAAAAGAGCATTACTGACTTTACCTTAATATTTTTTCTCTCTTTGTTTTGTATGGCAGGACTTTATTACAAAAGGTCCATGACAATCTCATATGAATAGAATTGGAGCAGAGATGCAGATTATCAGATTTAGTACAATAATACAATTACACCAACATTTTGCACTACTGCTAATACAATAAGAGAGATACTTTGAAATAATGTATTTGAAAATCACCAGTTGGCATTTGAATGAGACAAGAAAATAATAATTCCCATGTTCTTGACAGATGACTCATTTATTTTTTCCAGTCTATCTCATGTATCATTTTAGTCTATCCAAGATACCTTAATCTGTAATAAAAAAGATAATGTAATTTCTCTTGGATTTCCATAAAATATTTTTGTCCTTTGTCATATTTTTTAGCAAAAATACATTACAGTCTAGTCACTGTATCATTAAAGTATTGTCACTGTATTTGATCTTTTGTGTTTGGAAGAGGATGAAGTTAGCATGCATTTGAGGGTAGCCTAGCACTTTAACAATAGTGTATATAATCAAAAAAGGATTATCGATATTCATATAGGTAGAGAGGCACTTACGTGACTGTTTGATGTGCACAACTTTCTCTTTAGAAGTGATATTTTCAAGCAGAGTCTGTGCAGACTGCTAGTTCAGTTTTACAGAAAGTAATTGAGTAGTGGTCAGGAATAAAGGCAAAGCACCAGTCATTTGTTGCTCTTTGCAATAATACATAATATCCCTATACCTATCTCTAATAATAAGAAATCATTTACATTTGTCTTAGATACAACCAGAAAAGTTATGCCATATCTAAATTCAGTTCAATGGTGTTAAAGCAATGCTGACAGAAGAATATTTGAGGGAGGTTTTTACTTTTTTTTAAAAAGCTTTTTCCACATGTTCAGTAATATAGTTTATGATGCATAGTAAAGACCTTTGCTGGGAGCAAGATATAAATGTAACTCAGTTTTCTGTGAAGAGAGAATGCAGGAGCTCACCTTGGAAAGGTACACTCAAGGAAAATGGGCAGGCATGCTACTTTTCTGATAGGTAAGGCTCTGGAATTTTTCAGACCTCTGCAGCTGTCTCTCTGTAAGATCTCATAACCCATACCATTCTCTTGAAGGCTGCCTGTCCCTTACCCTTACCTGTGTGTATTAAATGCAGATGCAGTACAGCATATGTAAAATGTGCCTTTACTTCTTTGTTATTCTGTAACACTGATTATCATGGCTTTACTCTTGCAGTAAGACCTTCCTGCTGCTACATACTCCTTTTTGCCTCAATTGAGTAGTATATAACGTACTTTAAAAGAAATAATTTTATTTCTGAGTTGTATGAATATGCACAGGTGAAGTTGCCTTAGGCTTTTGCAGTCAGTATCTTTACAAAGCAGATGTTTATGGAAAGGAGAACATCTAAACACTGACAGGAAGTGCATAACAGTACAACTACACTGCTCTTGACTGAACATGTTTGGCAGATCAATAAAATACATTAACTCTAAACCAGCTTAGTTGAATTGTGAGTGCAAATCACACACACGAAAGATAATGTAGGGAGGAGAAAGAAAGAACGAGGCAGTTTAAATAGAAACATAGTATCTGAAGTAGAAGTCTCTTTTTTAAAAAAAGTGTGAGCTAGTGTAATCATCTATCTCAACATGGTTTGAGGAAACACAGAGTTGACGTTTATACAGATAAATAAAAGATGAAGGATTTCTAGAGCTTGACAAAGCCCTAGAAGATATTCTTCAAAATTTACTCATACAGAAAAAAATCATTTAAATTGTTCACTTATGGTGTTGACACTGAATGCATTATCTGCATAAACCACTAAATATGTGTTAGCAATTAAAAACTCAGCCAAATACAATATAACCCATGTTTCTAATCAAGAATCATGAAATTACAGAATCATTAAAGTTGAAAGTCCAACTGTCAGCCTATCACCACTATGCCACTAAACCATGTCCCCAGGTACCACAATCATACATCCAAGGACAGTGACTCCAACACTTCCCTGGGCAAATGATTCACAACTTTTTATTAAAAGACAGCAGAAAACCGTGCCATTTTACTGTTTTGAAGAATGAAATCTGCTTTGATCTATCTCCTCAGATGAACTTCCTGGTATAGAATGATTTTATACTTTTTCATAGGTTTTATTCTAAAGGTTCGATCTGAAAAATACTTTAATATGTTTTTGGATTTTACCAAGAATTGTGAGATTTTTAATGTAAACTTCAGAAGCAAGATACAGCCATGTGATCTGAAATCAGACTCCATTCAAGACAATTTTAAACCTCCTTCGGTGAAATGAGAATTTTAATCTGTAACTTTTTGGTGGGAATTAAGAAACTGTTTTTGTTTATAAGTGAGCTAGAACTTGTCTGTACCTGTGTTCTTGGAGGAGGCAAAATACAGCTGCAATAAAAATAAATGATTGTTTATCACTGTTCATACTTAGTGCCATACAGCATCCTGAGGGTGGCTAGATTTATTGACATAAACAAACATGGACAAGTTAACATTTTCAAGGCAAACTTCACTGAATTTCTTCTGATTGGTTTGATTGGTTTGATTCCTTTGTTTCACTGGAACAATTAACAATTAAAAAAATTTATACTTAACATGTAATGGATATTGATTAGCATATTTTTAGTATCAATATTGGATTTAGGAAGCGGCCAGTAAATATGAAGCTTCTAGTTGAAAAATATTTCCAGCCATGCGCAATTCTTAGGTAAATATATGCTATTTTCATTAGAATTTGAGTCCTTTAAGATGTTTGCAATTTAACATCCATCTCAATCTTCCTCAAGCAAAGTAAATGTTATGACTTCAAGATATGGATATTCAAAAATGTGCCCTGAATCCAAGAGCTCTTACTCTAATTGTGTGCTCTCTGCTGTATAACTTTATTCATATAAGTTAATAATGATGACATTTACATTCTAAGCATTCCTCTGTTCTCCTCAGGCATCTTTTTTTTGTTTCCCTTGCTCCTACCAGTGTTTTACAATACTATCTCACAGTAGTATGCTTACATTAAAGCCATTGCATTGGAACTGAATTCACCTAGTCAAATTTCCAGTACCTCTGAGAGAGTCTCACTGATTTTTCTTAGCCTTTGGAAGGGCAAACCCATGTCCTAATCTGAATGTCAAATTCAACTGCAAGAGCAAAACCATGGATCGTAAAATAAAATCATAGATTGAAAGCAGAGACTCTCCTTCGAAATTTGATTTTCTCCCCTGTATCAGAGCGAGGAAGAAATGGAGAGACTTTTCTATCCATGAAAACAAAGGCGTGCTCAGTAGGAGAACTCAGAAAGCTAATGAGGGCAGCTTTAGCTGAACAGGATTCTGCTGCAGCTGATAGAGAAATTCTTCCCTGGAGGTAATAAAGAGCACCTGCATTAACCTTCTACTCTGAATTACCATCTGCTGGAGTCTAATTTTTGCTGACTATTGGGACTCGAGGGAGATTTGCCAACTCAGCCATCAAAGTGAAGCACCTGAAGTCAGCTGATGTGAAATTTTATTATGCCTCTCTCTCTTGTTGCCCATTCTCACAAACAAAAGCCAAGACAAGTTGGACCACTGATCATTTTAGATACCCATGTGTAAACCAAGCAAAATGCAATGCGTTGTTACAGTTCATGTTCAACCTCCATCACTCAGGATCATGGTATTCTTCCAGTTCCTCCCTGCCTCAAACATAAGTCTCAGACCTCCCATGACTAGCCTGTCCCCAGAGTTTGTCCTCTGGGCTGGACAGTCTGCCTCAGCATTACTTTCATCAGAGTATTTTCATCCTAAGTATCTGGACTGAGGAACCTCCTTGAAACTATTCAGCAGGTGGATGTTATAGTTGTTCTGCAGTATAATTTTGTGGATCTTCCTGCAGTCAAAGTGTGAAGTTTAATTCTTAATTGCAGCAACTTTCATACTTTTTATGTTGCAGCTATGAAGGTATCCCGTATGCTTTCAAGGTATTTCTTTACAACTGAATGGAATCAGCATTGTTGTGTGGGTTGAACAGATGTCTCAGAAGTACTTACTAAGAAGCTTTGAGAAGGCAAGTTGGCTGAAGAAAAATTAGTCCCATGAAAAGTCAGTAATTTATTAAATAGTCCATTTCTGTATTTACTAATCTGTGGAAACAAAGTAGAGAACAGTGAAGCTTATTTTATGTCTAAGCCACAGCTCTTTCCAAATTTGACTTATTGGAAGTATGGGGAAAAACTTCCCCTCTTCTTCAGAAAATAAAAATCTTAGTGGAGGTAAATAGTTAAGAACACGGAATGAATATCTTTGAACTGCTGTTTCTCTGATGAGCAACAAATAATAATCTTTTTTGAAAACTACAGGGGATAGTATGAGAGATTATAAACAATGTGATCACTAATCAGGTAAAAATAATGCAATGAAACAGTCTATACAAAAAAAACCAACATGAAATTAGAAGTATGTGTCAATGGCTTTTGTGCACCTTTTCTGTAAAGAATACAAGAGGCTTTAGGGTTCAGCTAGGAAGGTGGCAGAGAAAAGAGAAGAATAAAGTAAGACAAAATGAATTCATGACTTCACCCAAGCTAATGATTCAGTTGATAAGAGTTCCTTTGGGTGGGATCACAGTATGGCTGTATGAAGTCCAATCCACAATCTGTCTGGCCCCTTTCCAAGGGTGGTAAAGAGAGATATCAAGCATAAAGGGATTTTTTCTTTAGCACATACTACAAGCTTTCAGAAGTTTGTGACTAGGGGACTTCTGGATCCAGAGCTGTTAGTGATGTTTAACAGGCATAGCTCTGTGTTTCCTCCAATCATTTTTTAAGTGCATGTAAATTTTTTATTATGCCA
This sequence comes from Bucco capensis, assembly GCA_013396975.1. NCBI lineage: Eukaryota > Metazoa > Chordata > Aves > Piciformes > Bucconidae > Bucco > Bucco capensis. The sequence goes on along the minus strand of VWZO01020688.1, from coordinate 1,117 downwards.
GAAGTGTGGCCATGGTGTCGCTTGCGACTCTGCCATACTGTCATGACTTCAAGATGGCCTTGCTGTCTGTTCTTGGCACTGTGCCCTGTGCTGAGGTAACTTTACCTAAGAGGATCCAGAGTGGCTGGATGGGCATGGGCTGCTGGTTCTCCAGGGGTATCCCTGTCTTTACAGCCAGAACTGGAACCTGGATGCTCCTCACCTCTAATGTGAATACTACAGGGTCACTCAGGTGCTCTGTCAAGTCCCCCAAGGCCATTAAAAGAGAAGGTGAGCATGTTCCACTTCCTTCCCCTCAAAGTATGAAGTGAGTACCCCAAAGTTAAGGCATTCTTCACTTTGACATTAGTGGGTGAACAATCCAACGCTTGGTGAATTTTGCTTCACAATGATAGGAACAGCCGACATCGAAGGATCAAAAAGCGATGTCGCTATGAATGCTTGGCCACCACAAGCCAGATATCCCTGTGGTAACTTCTCTGACACCTCCTGCTTAAAACCCAAAAAGCCAGAAGGATCGTGAGGCCCCGCTTTCACGGTCTGTATTCGTACTGAAAATCAAGACCAAGTGAGCTTTTGCCCTTCTGCTCCACAAGAGGTTTCCATCTTCCCTGAGCTCGCCTTAGGACACCTGTGTTACCCTTTGACAGGTGTACCGCCCCAGTCAAACTCCCCACCTGCCACTGTCCCCAGAGCGGGTCATGAGTTAGGCTAGCATCCCTCTGGTAGAGGAGGTTACTTGCTCAAATGCCCGTACACTAATGCACGCAGTATGGGGAAAAAACAGGATGAACTTGAGATCTATGTGCAATCTCAGGACCATGATCTCAGTGCAATCTCAGGACCATGATCTCATTGCAATCACTGAGACGTGGTGGGACAGCTCACATGACTGGAACA
>VWZO01020685.1:1529-17650 GCA_013396975.1 Bucco capensis | reverse complement strand
GGGCCCAGGTGAACCTCATGAGTTTCAACAGATCAAGTGCAGCGTCCTACACCTGTGTTGGAACAATCCCCACTATCAATACAGGCTGGGGGATGAGATGATGGAGAGCAGCCCTGCACAAAAGGACTTGGGGGTGCTTGTGGACAAGAAGCTGGACATGAGCAAACAGTGCACACTGGCAGCCCAGAAGGCCAATGGCATCCTGGGCTGCATCAAAAGAAGCGTGGCCAGAGAGGCGATTCTGCCACTTTACTCTGCTCTGGTGAGACTTCATCTGGAATACTGTGTCCAGTTCTGGAGCCCTCAATACAGAAAGGACATGGACCTGATGGAGCGGGGCCAGAGGAGGGCCACGAGAATGATCAGGGGGCTGGAACACCTCTCCTATGAAGACAGGCTGAGGGAGCTGGGATTCTTCAGCCTGGAAAAGAAGTCTTTTCAGGGGGATCTACTAGTGACTTTCCAGTACCTAAAAGGAACTTCCAAGAAGGCTGGAGAGGGCCTGTTTGCAAAGGCCTGGAGTGAAAGGACAAGGGGTAATGGTTTTAAATTAGAGAAAAGTAGATTTAGACTGGATATTAGAAAGAAGTTCCTCACCACGAGGGTGGTGGAACACTGGAACAGGTTGCCCAAGGAGGTGCTTGAGGCCCCTACCCGTAGAAGCATTCAAGGCGAGGCTTGCCAGGGCTCTGGGCAACCTGATCTAGATGGGGATGTCCCTTCGCACTGCAGGGGCTCCAGAGGTCCCTTCCAACCTAAACGATTCTATGATTCTATGACTACCTGAAGGGAGGTTGTAGAGAGAGGGGAGGATTGGTCTGTTCTCCCTAGTGGAGAGTAATAGGATGAGGGAAAATGGAGGCATATTGCACCAGGGGAGGTTCCGATTAGATAGTAGGAAGAATTTCTTTACTGAAAGGATTGTCAGCCATTGGAACAGGCTGCCCAGAGAGGTGGTTGAGTCACTGTCCCTGGAGGTATTTAAGAGACAGGTGGATGTTGCATTTTGGGGCATCGTTTAGTGGGTTGATAGGTCTGTGACAAAGGCTGGACTCATGATCTTCAAGGTCTCTTCCAGCTGTAACTGTTCTATGATTCTGTGATTGTAAGATCTGTGTGTGTGTCCTATTGCCTCTAAGCAGCATCCTCCCTATTAATATATGTTGTATGAATGGAGTCTCTAGGGAGTCTCTGGATCCTACTTCTTCTGCGGAGTTAAAAGCACTGCTTGGATAACATATCTCCCCCAAAAAGAATGCTTTGTCTCTGCTTGGAGCAATCTGAGCCTGCAATCTGCTCTTGTATTGAAACACACAAATCTGGGCAGCTGCAAGCTATCAACCACCACCAAGGAGGCTAGAGAAGTTCACTCACCACCACTGGAGAGGTAGCTGGCCAGACCCTGGTAGGTCATATACATTTTTGCTGGAGTGGTTGGGTCAGGTACTGTATACTGAGCAGCCATGTCAGCACAGATCACCCAGAATCTGCAACAAGATCCATGAGATTGAAGGTAAAATCCTATGGCATGTGAGCTTCAGTTTGCAGAGTGAGCTGACCTGCATTTGAGCTAGTTTGGGCTCAGTTGCTGTGTTACCAGGCAGAGAAGGGGAGTTGCCTCTCCTCTCTCTAACCCTTCCCAGCTCTATTGGCACGGGGACATCTGCTAAAAGCACAGAAATAATTACAGCCACCTCGCTGTCCAAGCTAGTTAAAGCCTTTCCACAGGCTGTGAGAATCCTGGTGGTGCCTGAACAGCCTGTCTTCATCATCCATTTTTTCTAGTGCTCTACTCTGGCTGGCATCTGTTTGCTTTGAGGAGCACCTGCATCACAGCACAGTTTGTCAAGTGTTACTTGGAGTTGTGAAATAGTGGAAGGGTCTTCATTCCCTTCCTTTACCCTGCCATTACAGAAATAAATTCCTAGCAGCCTTGAAATCCCACTGGGTTTCTAGAGTCCATTAGGAATCTTCCCGTCTGTACTACACAGCATGCCTGCAAACTTCATTTGCCCTATTCCAAAATATCCTGTAGTGCTGTGCTGTTAAAACTTAGAAGGTTTGTAACCACCTGCTCTACTGTATTATTCGTGCAGTTGGACAATTTTTAGTAGTTAATGCACAACAGAACTAGTAATAGCCTACTGGAAGCCCCAGATTTTTCTTTGCTCCATCCAGGAAATTACTCAATCCCTTTACATGCTGTAATTCCTTATAGTAACCATGACCAAAAGGAAGGAATTTTAAGCTTCCTTCTGTCTATTCAGACATCACAATGGCATCCAATAGTAAACCATATTTTTCCTCAGAAGTCCACCCAACACTGTGTTTAAAGATTTGTGGTAGTAATACTCTCTTACTCTCTTCTCCTNCCCCAAGTGATTTTCAGACTGTGCCTGCCTTCCTTTGTACCTCTCAGCAAAATGAGAGCTGCCCTGCTCTTGCAGTCCCACAGGCTTCACTAGTTTCTCTCACTCAGTTGCAACTCATTATTGAAGGACTTCATCATTCAAGATTTGAATTTATAATTGACTTTATGCAGTAGCTTTGTGATGGAGTTAGACCAGAGTGAGTCCAAGAAGTTATTCAAGACTCAAAAGTGTCTAACCTCTGACTTCTTTTATATTGCCTTGATTGAGCTTTGAGCTTCCCTTTTTGGTGAAGAAAACCCAGTTGTGCTGGGCGGTCAGGACAGGTCACCATCCATGTCACCTTTCTGTAATACCTCATGGAAGCAACTAGAGCTGAAAGTCAAGAAAGCTCACCCAAAAAGCTTCACTCGGCCTTTGGAAGACGCTGTCATTGTGCCATCTTCCTCCACAGTGTATTCAGCAGAGATGTTGTCCTGAAGGAAAAGGCCTTCTGGATCCTTCTTGGCCAGGGCATACCATTTCCCTGCATACTAACATGACACACTATCAATGTCTAGATTAATCACCATAGCAAGGTCAGCACAAAAGCATATTTGTAAATACAGTGCCCTTCTAACTACCCACTGTGTGGTCTGTGGAGAAAGTCTGAGTTTGGGTAGATATGCAGCACACAGGTCTTGCTACACCATCTATTGAATCCTTGCCTCTGTGCAGGAGGAGTGAGGATAGAAGATCTGCACTTCTGTGTGCATGTACTTGTCATGTGAAATGTTCCTTTCACTGTTACCCCAGACTGAAAACTCCCATCCTGAGACAGCTGCTGGGAGTCAGGCCAGTTCTTCCCTGTTCCTAGTCAGCACCCTTCTTTTCTGTGGAAGATGCCATCAACAGTACCAAATTGCAGGACAAAATGCTGGATACACTCCTATGGCTGCCAGGGGCCATAGCTGGTCTTTGACAATGATAAGTGTCTACTCAGCGATGCAGAAAGTGATAACTCTGTTCACTATGAAGAGGAAAGGATATGTTGGGGAGGCTAGCAGCAGTGGGAAATGAAATGAGGTTAGGGGGAAGAAAATCTCCATGAAAAGATAGGTCACTGGAAATGTACAGTAAGTTTCTTGCAAAATGAGAATGAGGTCTGAACAGATTATCAACAGACAGGAAAGTCCTCAAAAGTTAACATTATTCATAGAAATACTGAGGAAAATAGAACTTAACTGTGTTACATTTGATTCTTCAGTGAGGCTAGTGAGATTTATTTGTGAAGTTACGTGCGTAAACCTGAAACAGATTATGTAATTACCAAATACAGGAGCCTAAGAAAAACTTTTTAAAGCTGGGATGTTCCAAAAGCTTTCCCCAGACATTGACTTGTTTACAGCAAAGCCAATCTTTTATAGAGGAATTGCTGGCCCCACCCCAGCTTCACTAAAAGTGTTTGCTGAGAAACAGTCAAAATAGATATGGTCAGGCCTGTTTGGACATTTCCAACACCAAGTTTGCCCTGATTTCCTCATTGAAGACAGGGAGATTAAATGTTGTGTTTAAACAAGAGTCAGTCTGTGTTCAGACTAACTAACTGGATAAATTTTCCATTTATTATCACTCCTGCAAATAGCTGGTGGTGGATATAAGTCCCCAAGGGCATATGTTTGGGCCTTCTCTGTGATGGGGATCTAAATTGTAAAGCTGAGATCCATACTGAGCTTTGAGCTATCAGAAGGTGATGTCTAACTGAATAGCATCCCTGACTTTCAAGGCTGGTTTAACCATAATGATCAGATTATACAGTAGTGAGAAAAGCAAACTACAAGGAACGATGTCTAAGAGAATGCATACAAAAGAAGAAATCATGTTGGTGAGGAACCTCTTTATATCAGCACAACCAATAACCTGGAAAAACAGTTTATATTTGAAGCTTCTTCACATATATACTATTGAAGTAACCATAGTTACCCTTTTTGGATCAAAATTGTCTTTCACAGAGAAAGACTCCACTGCACAGGTCTGAGCTAGGCTATATTCAACAGCGGAGAAGATTGAGGCCAGGAAAACATACTGTTTGTATTTCATTCTGTAAAAAAAAAGCAAACATAGAGTTTTATTTCATGCAGTAGATGTGGGTAGCTAGTGCTGTGCCTGCAGATACATTCCTCTCATTTTAAAACTAGTTTCTTTCCATGCTGGGAATACTACCAACTCCTCCACTGAGAATCCACTGGGTCATTGTGGTGCCTAAATCCAGCCAAAACTGGCAATCAGTTGAAATTATTTTGTAAGATTATTTTGCTTACCAATGGTAATATTACAGTTCACTGTATTTCTACATAATAAATCAAGCTAGACTCTGAATAAGGTTTGTAAGTATTGATAAAAATTTGAATTGTTTTGAATTGTTGTTTTCACAAGAAGAATAATGCTCTGAAGAGCTCAATAAAGCAATTATTTCATTATAAGTGTCCACTTTGATTTCAAGACAGCAAAGCGATGTCCTTCTATGACCAGTTCTCATCACCAGCCAGTCCTGCTCTACTGACTGCCTACTCTAATGGCAATGAGGGTATTTTCTACCCTCAGACCATTCCGTCTACAAACATGATAACAATATTCAGTTTGTAGAGGCTTGATTTGCCATTACAGTATATTCACAAGGTGGCCGTGGCTTTATTTGTCTCCGCAGGTATCCTAGCTTATCCATATCCCAGAATATTTGTTTCTTAAACTTTGGGAAGAGAGCACATGCATATATACATTCTTGTATAGTATTTGGCCCTGAATACATGTTCTCATGTCAAATAAAACACAGTTACCTAAACTAGCCTGCAGCATCCAAGCTAAGCTGCCAACCCAGGACTTCCAAATACCCTCTGTTCCCACCTGCTGCAAAGCAGGCTGCACTTCCCTGCTGCAAGGGATGCCAATCTGACCCACCTCTGATGAGGAGAGACCTACCTGTTGGGGTAGAGTCGTTGGAGATCCCTGAGACTACACCGCTTCAGTCTTCGGGCTGCAGTCAGCAGGAGGGTTTTGTGTCAGTGGTCCTCCAGCTGCCTTTAAATAATGATTCTGCAAAGTCACTAATTGGTTATTTTTGCTCATGTGCCTGAATAAAACACTTAATCTTGGATAATCCATTATGTAAAAACCAACTGTAATCCTCACACTGGTGGATCTGACTGCTATACTAATACAAACACAGCTTTTATATAATGGAAAAGGCTGGCCAGAGAGCTAATAAGTCTGCTGATGTGATTGTACCACACCTTTGTCTTATTGAAGTCTTTCTGCTTCTGACACGTGTTAGGAGAATAAGCACAGAGCATTAACCAGAGAAACTCATGGACTACACATACTTATCTGCATAGGCACATGTTCATATTCGACAACTTATATGGAGTAGATGTATAGTTAGCTCTTCCAATATCTGCATCATCAAGTTGAGGTAATCCTTGCAAGAGTGGAAAGATATTACGCATTGTCTATTGGTGGTGGGGGGGGGAAGTGTAAAAATAAAGATTTTGCCTTCATGTTCACAACAAAATCTCAAGGGTTCCCGGTTCTCCTGAGCACTGAAACATCTTCATACATGTTATTCCCAGCTCATTTTGCCAGCATGTACAGTTACTTAAATGCTAGCTCTCTCCTTCCCAAGATATTCCTCCTAGAAGATTTCCACAGGGATGCAATAAAGCACAAAAAGATGAGATGACAGAAATGGCTAGAAAAACATTTTCACTAGCAGACTGTGCCTGCCATTCTTACAATTTCCTCAAGCATCCAAAGAATTTCCTGAACTGTGAAGGCCATCCATGTACCATCGATGTACTGCCCTCTTTCTACACTTTCCCTTTACTTCAAACACTCTTGCAGAAGCTTCCAACACTAGCAGTTACTTTCCCTGCTTGGCTGCTGGGTGCTAGGAAGCCTTGGACATACTCACTAGGGATGACTCTATAGTTCCTATGGAATGAGCCCAGGGAGTCATGAATGTCTTGGTACTGATCGAACAATCTGGATGTTCACAGTAAGGTTAAAGCATTCTGGATGTTGGACTTGCTGCAGAGGTCACTTACAACCACTTGCCCAGGAATTCCTGAACAGAAACATTCAAAGTCACCTTGTAGCCTGTATGAATGTGTTGCTTTCCAGGCAGCTTGTTTAGAGTTGCCTATTATCTGGGAAAGATAGTCCCTGTTTGTTGCTAGAGGAAACTTTGATGTGGCCTCTGTGCAGCTTCCACTTACACTTTAGAGGAAGGCAGTGATATTTTGCATGAGCACACATGACAGAGGGACTGAGAATACCCTGTTCATGCCATCTGCTTGGCTTCAAAGCAGTCTGGGCAACATCTTAGAGGAGTGACCTGATGGTAACTGGGACAGGAAGATGAAAGCACACATTCCAGGCCAGGAGTGACCAGGAGCAAGGGCCACAGCACAGCCACCTCTGCTGGATAGAGGGGCTGTGTGCAGCTTCCATGCCCTCCCCAGCCATGAAGGGGCCATGACATCACACCCTGTACTCTTGGCTCTTTATAAGTGTTTTTTCTGGTAGCAGGTGAAGCATTTTGGGGCTGGCTAGTGTTATGCACAATGGCCCTTGCTTCTGCTTGGGCATTTTGGATGGGTTTATCCAAGGACATCAAGACCTGGAAGTGTGGGGAGATGGCACACACCCAGCTGGCTGCAATGAGATGTCAGCTGCTTTGTGTTCTGAGCAATGTGGATCTACTTCACCCTGCCCAGATGCATTGGCCTAATTTTTGAGAAAAATGCCAAAAAAGCCATTTGCTGAACTAAACTTTCAGTAACAGATGTGTACTCATCATATGTACTGTACTTCAGAGATGAGCAGAGTCCCTTAAAGGATTGCACAGGGTTGGCAGCCTCCAGGAGAAAGTGTGAAGATAATCAGACCTGTTAATTCAGGCACAGCTCGTTACCTATGGCCTTGTGCACACACTATGCTTCCTACCTTCAGCTCCCCTGGCACACACTCCTTGTACTTCTGTCTTTTTCACCAGCAGCATTTCATTTATTTAGAACTGAAAAGAAAATCAACAAAAACCCCCATTTGATTTCTTTTAAATGCTTGGCCACTTAAAGAATGACATAAAAAGTAACTTCTTAGACTGCTTTATGAAGGCTAGATGCCCCCTGGATTCTCAAAGGACTTTTCTCTGACCCTGAATCCCAGTGCAGAATTGTGCTCTTCCACCTTGACAGAGGGATTTGAGAGAGAACAAACTGCAGTATTTCCAGTAAATTGGAAGGGCTTCATAACACTTCTCACTTCATCTGTTTCCTGCAAAACAGATTAGTTTATGTCCATGTGAGACACAGGTGACACTTGAAGCCATGCTTAGGTGATCACTTAATTCCCTTGGGATTAGAGACATGCTAATAATAGCTAATCACAGCACAAGATTTTGGTTGGTGACCATAACATCTGTCACTGCATTATTTAGTGTTTGGAGCAAAAAGAAAACAAATCAAACTAACCTTCATTTTCAGGATATTATGATCATTTGTACTAGGAATGGGGCGGGGGAAGGAAGCCTCAAGGCAATGAAGCATATTCCTAGGCCTTTTAAATTTTATATAGCATGAAAGGGTGTTTTTTTTAAATCCAAGGTTACACTGCAGGGTTTGGTTGTCAAAGAAGACAGTCAAGGACCTGTTCCAGACTTGCTCATTAAACTGGCTGTTTTTAAATAGATGAGGTGACCTGAACAAATAGAACTTCTATTTATTGTACTGGACTCAACACAACAGTTACTGGAAGTTTTAATAGCCTGCAGTAAAACAGGTGTGCAGACAAGATGATTAATCTTATCTTCTGCTCTATCCTATGAAATACAGCAGCAGCAGCAGTTTTGGTTTTCCTGCCCCTAGCAGCACCCCTTCTTCTGCCTTATTATTGGAATAAGCATTGGGTAAACTGCTCTGGGAATTACTGAAATTGCACTGCCTGTTCAGATTTAGCAACATGTGCTAGCTCAGCAACCGATGGCACAGTATGAGATCTCTAAATAGCCTCCCGCATCAGGCATTAAGTTCCCTGCTGTCCAGCAGGCCGTTGGGTTGTGGGCTTGTTTACCAGGGTGCTGCAGAACAGTTACATATAGATTCATTCTGAGTCTTCCTTGACAGCTGTTGTAGTGGTTATTACACCGTAAGTCAGGATGACTTCCTTCTCTAGGTTTCAATCTTATTTGTGTTGCCAAGGATGCAGTGTCTATGTTGCTGGAGGACCCACATCCTGGTCCTAGGTTTGCCAAAGACTTAGAGAACAGCAGCAGTCTTCTCCACTCCCTCACCAAGATGAGAAACAGTAAAAATAAGGCTTTCCCATAGTGGCACACCACACGTAAGTCATTGGCTAAGAGGTTCTAAGTTTCTGTGACTTCTACTCAGAAATGCTGATCTTTTCCAGTGAAGAGAGTGATGCAATACAGAGGAAGAGGAAATAATTTGAAATTCGTTCCTCTGTGGTTCAAGGGTAAGGTTCTTGGGTGTATTACATCATTAGATAAAAAAGTATTGTAAATCACTGGCTTATGACTTTCAAGGTACCGTTCAAATACCTCTCAGCTTTAAATGACACAAACTGAAATGCACCTTTACTTTCTGAAGCGTGATACTGTCAATCTTGCTAAACATATTAATTGACAATTAGTAGAGCAGGGGCTTACATCCTTCTGTGCACACAACACATCTCAGACACAGACAGACACACGTCTCCCCAGTTTGCAAGTGACAACAGGAGGCTGCTCAAAGCACAGAGGAGCTGAGGAGACACAGTTCCTCTGCTGTGATGGGTAGCCAGCCTCAGGGTGGGAATGTTTTTCTCAAGGCCATTTTCGAGCCCTGGCAGCAGAAGTAATTTACAACTTCTCTCCCAAATCCTTCTGCATCTTTCTGCTTTGGCATCACAAGGTAAATGCAGAGCTGGCTAAAATCTCTCCTGAAGTGGGATTTTAAAATACAGGGATTCGCTGGCCAAAATGACAGATCAGCTTTTGTGTCATCTCCTGGTTTCTGCACAACTGTATGGAAGATGATTGGTGCTGGATCTATGAGGTGCTGGATTTCACCTTCCAAGCCATGACAGTTTCCCTAATAGCTTGTTGCCTGAAGCAATCTGATAAAAAAGAGACCTTTCTTGACCATCAAATAAAGAGGTGGTCATTTTTGTTGCTGCTTCCTAGTGTTTACTACCAGACATACCATTGACATATTTATGTACCTATCTAATATTTACTAGTACTAGACTGATCCATTTGCAGACATTGATGGGTTTATTCATTTTAGTTGCAACACTTGTTTGAAGATAAAATATTTGTCTTTTCATGCCAACCCAACAGCTCCTGAAGGGTAGAAATCAGACATTTTGGCACAGGAAGCCTGGAGAGCCTGCTTTTTCAAAATGGACAAGGAGACTGGCATCTACAATTGTGAGGGAAGTTCAGCTGTCTAGGGCTAAGGTCTTTGCACTTGAAGACATCTATGGTGTATCTCCATGCCCTGTTACTATTCTTCTCCCAGGGGAAGGCAGGAGGAAAGAGGTTTTTCCCTTGAGGCAGCCAGTACCCCCAGCCACATTTCGCAGTGATGTAGCAGACCAGAGTTTATTTAATTCCTGATATTATTCCCAGGATGCCTTCAAAATACAAGAGTTACATATAATATGTGTAACTTATGACTTTTGAGGCACCATTCAAATACCTCACAGCTTTAAATGACATAAACTGAAATGCACCTTTACTTTCTGAAGTGTGGTAGTGGTGATCTTGCATGTAGTATTCCAAGTCTAGTTCATTTTCTGTTCATGCAACAGAAGCAACTTAGTATAAACAATGCAGGAATAAATCTATAGGGTCTAAGTTGTTGCAAAGGACAATGTAATGGCAGAATATATGTCCATCATTGAATATTGCAGACAGTAAGTGCTGGCTTATTTTAGAGATTATTTCTCTAGTTTACTCCAATGGGATATTTACAGCTCTTTATATGGCATGCATCTCAAGGTGCTTTACAGAAGTGATACTACTGGTACAGAGCTTGAGTAGTTCTGGATAAGCCAGGATGTCCATGCCAGACCTGATGATGGATTTAAAAGCTAAAACCAGAAGCACAAATTACCAAAGCCAGGGGAATCTGTGTCCATAGAGCCAAAGGCCATTAGCTGGACACCTGGTCTTAGTAAGCATTAGAGAACAGTTTCCATCTGCAACAGAAGGTGGAAACAGATTGAGGGAAGGTTCATGTCAGAGCACCTCCCTGCACTTGAAGGAGAAGGCAGTTGTGAACACGAGGCTGATAAGTGGTGAGTCACAGAGCTAGAGATAAGCCAAGGCTTTCACATACAACTACATTTCAGCTTTCTACCTCTACTTCCTCTGTAGGAGAGAAGGATGGACTTCATTACATTGCTTTGGAGAAGGGAAAAGAACTGTGACATNCCCCAAAGGATTTTGTTTGTGTGTTTTATGCTTTAAACAGCTGATTTTCTTTGAAGCTACAAGATTTACTCAGATAGAGTAAATTGTCCATGGATAGAAAACTTCACTGTTTTCACTATAGCATGCTTCTTATCAGCTGAGGGTGCTTACATAGCAAAGTGATTTATTTTACAGCGAACCAGAGATTCCAGTCAACTCTCAGGATCACAAAGTTTTACTATCTCTGTAACCTTGCAGCTGGAATATATGACCCAAAGACCAATCTAATACCTACTTCAGACTGAGTAACAAGCTGCAACACTGAAAATTGCAATGTTGCCTCAGAGAGATAGATACTAATGCCTGTTGAAAATATCATAATTGCAGCAACATCTGCTGCAGGAAAACTCAAGTATTCCCCTGTCCACAAGGAGAGAAGGAAGAGGAGGCAGGCTGGAGTGTGCCCAAATACCGTCAAAACCTCTGCAGGACATACTGCAGTTCTATGCCTGCAGCCCTACCACAGGGAGCTATGGCCACCTCTGTTATGGCCAGTAAAACAACTGTATGACCAAGCTTCTCACTGGTCTCTGGAATATGAGTACTTGCTTCCTCTTTGCTGCAGCCTTTTACTTACCATTGTTGCACCCCTCTTTACGCTGTTCTGCTGTGTGCACTGAGACTACACAATCTTTCTCATATTCTTTTCATGATTTCTTGGCTTGACCTCTTTTACTCATAATAGCTATGCTTGGACCAACACTTCGGCTTCCCCAGTTGTTCATAGTAGTCTGTCCTTTGAGTTGAACCCACTTTCTGTGATTGCATTCCTGTGCTCAGCACTGTCGCCTCAGTTTAGCAAAGCTGAAGCCTTTGAGCCACCTCCATCTGCATTATCTCAACATGACATCAGACTCTCTGAATTTACGTGAACATCTGTTTCTCCGAGCATCTTCCCCACCTGGTTTCCCACTGTCCTCAAGCAGTTGTGTTGGGAATCATCACATGTTCTTTTCTAAGTAGCCAAAGCAAACTCTGAAATACTCCCTGTGGGATCCTTACAGCTTTGATTTCCCCTTACCTAACAACGCCTCTGTCTTCCTGAAATGTTCCTGGTTCTGGATCTTCCCTGATGAAAGGCCCAAGGGCTTTACTCGCTAACCAACTCCAAATCATGGATGGGGCATTTTCTGTTGTTTTTTTGCTACGTGGCCCTCCTGGTTCACCACCACTCTTTTTAATCATTGTACAGTCCATGCTCTCAATATTCCTTCTCAGCTTTCTGCCCTTGGCTGGTTCTATAGCTTCTTACAGACTCAATAGCCCTTTTCTTCTTCCTAATTACTTTACATCTTCTTTGGTCTTTCTCTAGTCTTGAAGTTAAACTTAGTTTTTCTGCTCCATTTCTTTTCTGCTAAACATTATTCTCTGCTACCTTTTCCTCCTCTCCCCCCCCCACCCCATTTTGACCATGTTTCCCACAAATCACTTCACTCACCTGTGATTCTACTACCCTCTTGTTATGCAGACATCCACAAACCTTTTCTTAAAGCCTCTTCTCTTCATCATTTCCCCTAACACAGAGTGAGAAAACCTACTTCTGGATAGATATGAGCACATATATTGTGTTACTCATATTCCTTATTAAAGTTTCGTGTGTCCTACAACAGTGTTTTCCTTAACTCCGTGACAAGAGTCTTCAGAGATGATGGCTGCAAAATGATTGGTCATGGTAGAGTTTTGGAAGAGTTTAACAATAATTTTTGTTCTTCAACTTCACAAGACATTTGACCAACTGAATAATATTCAAGCTTTAGTGGTGTGAGCTAAAAACTTTGGATACAATCTATCATTTGAAGGATAATAAACTCATGTAGTCTTATTGCAGAAATTGCTATTGCTACTGGTTGCAATAATTTTTTTAACTAAGCCATTTCTTCATAAAATTACCTACCTAAATACACAACTACCTCCTCTAAACACTAGGGACTTATTATAAAAATGGAAAAATAAGCAAATCAACCAAACAAAACCCCTGGAATTTATTTTAAAAGTTCACAAGATTCTTCATTCAGGGAGACGCTGGGAGTTTTTTCAGATATAAAATAAAACAATTAACTGAGAAGTAACCTGAAGACATAATTTCTGGGTCTTATCAATTTATGGAGCTTAAAAATGTTTTGGCATGCTAAACCAGCATGCCTATTGATTGTTGTTTACTTAGAACACACTACTAATGGGGCTTGTGGCTTATTGACAGAACTTTAAACCAATCTGAAAGGGAGAAGGGGGCAATCTCAGGCTTGCCAGTAATGTACAATGGGATGGTGTGCCAAAACTAGAGGAAATGTATACTAATGGGACCCCTCAAATTGATTTGTGGGGTGTTAATCACAATGTACCACACCTGAAATGTTTTCATGCTAATCCACACAGCATGAGGAATAAACAGGATGAGCTATAATCTTTGGCCCACCCTAGGGATTTGACATCATTGGCATTAGTGAAGCCAGGCGGGATGAGTCATGTGATTGGAGTGCCATGTTGGATGACTACAGCCTCTTCAGGAGGGAGAGGCAGGGCAGGCGAGGAGAGGGGATGGCATTGTATGTAATGGAAGGCTAGAATCAACCCAGCTTACAGCTGGCAACAGCACAGTTGCGAGCCTATGGGTAAGAATCAAGGGACAGATAATGCAGATGTCATTGTGGGAGTCTGCTATAGACCTCCCAGACAGGACAATGACACTGATGAATTGTTCTTTGAAGAACTAAGAGACATTTCTAAGTCAATTGCCCTTGTCCTTATGGGGAGCTTCAACTTGCCAGAAATTAACTGGGAGCATCACACAGCTAGTTCAGCTCAGGCCAGGAGGTCCTTAAAGAACCTGGATGACAACTTCATGGTGCAGGTCCTGACAAAGCCAAATTGGAAAGATACCTTCTTTGATCTTACTGCTTGTCAATAGAGAGGATGTTTTTGAGTGGCATGGAAATGAGTGGCTGTCTCAGTCACAGTGGTCATGAGGCAGTTGAGTTTAAAATCTCTGTTGACAGGAGGAAAAAGGGCCAGCAGAACCTCAGCTCCGGATATGAGAGGAGTGAACTTCAGGTCGCCTAGGGAATTAGTCAGAAAAGTACCCTGGGATAATGTTTTTGCAAGTGCTGGGGTCAATCAGTGCTGGTCTCTTTTTAAGCGTCACCTCCTACAAGCAAAAGAGAAGGCAATTCTGAAATGTTGAAAGTCAAGCAGTTGAGGCAGAAAGCCTGGCTTGGCAGGGATCTTCTGTTGGAAACAAGGCAGAAAAGGACTGTGTGTGACCACTGGAAGCTAGGTGAGGGTACTTGGGAAGAGTACAGAGAAGCTGCTTGCAACTGTAGGGAAAAAATTCGTATGGCTAAAGCTCAGTTTGGAGTTGAGGCTGGCCAGAACTGTGAGAACTGTGAGAACTTCCTCACACAGAGGGTGATTGGGCTCTGGAATAGGCTGCCCAGAGAGGTGGTGGAATCGCCGTCCCTGGAGGTGTTTAAGAGAAGATTGGATGTGGCACTGAGTGGCATGGTTTAGATGTTGTGCTGTATTGGGACATAGGCTGGACTTGATGATCCTGGGGGTCTTTTCCAGCCTTGGTGATTCTGTGATTCTGTGAAATAACAAAAAGACCTTTTTCAAATACATTAGTGGCAAAAGGCAGTGCAGAAATAACATTAGCCCTCTACAGGATGGGGATGATCTACTCCTAAACAGGGATCTAGACAAGGCAAAGGTGTTTAATGTTTTCTTTGTCTTCAACACAGGAGACAGATCAAGGGGGTCTCAGTGTGCTGAGCTGGAAGACCATGACTGCAAGAGCAACAAACTCTCACTTGACCCTGCTCTTCAGAAGTAGCTGCTGCTCCAGCTGGACCCCTACAGATCTATAAGGCCTGATGGGATACATCTGAGAATCCTCAAAGACGTGTCTGATGTCACAGCAAGGCCTCTCTAAANTGAGTTTAAAATCTCTGTTGACAGGAGGAAAAAGGGCCAGCAGAACCTCAGCTCCGGATATGAGAGGAGTGAACTTCAGGTCGCCTAGGGAATTAGTCAGAAAAGTACCCTGGGATAATGTTTTTGCAAGTGCTGGGGTCAATCAGTGCTGGTCTCTTTTTAAGCGTCACCTCCTACAAGCAAAAGAGAAGGCAATTCTGAAATGTTGAAAGTCAAGCAGTTGAGGCAGAAAGCCTGGCTTGGCAGGGATCTTCTGTTGGAAACAAGGCAGAAAAGGACTGTGTGTGACCACTGGAAGCTAGGTGAGGGTACTTGGGAAGAGTACAGAGAAGCTGCTTGCAACTGTAGGGAAAAAATTCGTATGGCTAAAGCTCAGTTTGGAGTTGAGGCTGGCCAGAACTGTGAGAACTGTGAGAACTTCCTCACACAGAGGGTGATTGGGCTCTGGAATAGGCTGCCCAGAGAGGTGGTGGAATCGCCGTCCCTGGAGGTGTTTAAGAGAAGATTGGATGTGGCACTGAGTGGCATGGTTTAGATGTTGTGCTGTATTGGGACATAGGCTGGACTTGATGATCCTGGGGGTCTTTTCCAGCCTTGGTGATTCTGTGATTCTGTGAAATAACAAAAAGACCTTTTTCAAATACATTAGTGGCAAAAGGCAGTGCAGAAATAACATTAGCCCTCTACAGGATGGGGATGATCTACTCCTAAACAGGGATCTAGACAAGGCAAAGGTGTTTAATGTTTTCTTTGTCTTCAACACAGGAGACAGATCAAGGGGGTCTCAGTGTGCTGAGCTGGAAGACCATGACTGCAAGAGCAACAAACTCTCACTTGACCCTGCTCTTCAGAAGTAGCTGCTGCTCCAGCTGGACCCCTACAGATCTATAAGGCCTGATGGGATACATCTGAGAATCCTCAAAGACGTGTCTGATGTCACAGCAAGGCCTCTCTAAATGATTTTTAAGTGATCTTGGAAATCTGGAGAGGTCCCAGCCGACTGGAAGCTGGCTAAAATTGTTCTAATCTCCCAGCTGACTGGAAGCTGGCTGGAGGGGCAAGGAAAACCTCCATTCTCTGTTGGACTTAGAGGGAAATATAGTTAGCAAGGATGAGGAGAAGGCTGAGGGACTTAACACCTACTTTGCCTCA
The DNA here is from genome assembly GCA_013396975.1 of Bucco capensis. Taxonomy (NCBI): domain Eukaryota; kingdom Metazoa; phylum Chordata; class Aves; order Piciformes; family Bucconidae; genus Bucco; species Bucco capensis. Next base: position 1,690 of record VWZO01020685.1, on the reverse strand, counting down.
GGTTTTACCAGTAAGACAGGTGGCCCTCAAGACAATTGGCCTCTGGAGCCAGTAGACAGAGAGAGGGAGCTGAATAGTCCTCCTGTATTCCAGGAGGAAATAATTAGTGACTTACTGAGCCAGCTGAATCCCAACAAGTCTATGGGACCGGACGGGATCCA
>VWZO01020683.1:14355-37549 GCA_013396975.1 Bucco capensis | reverse complement strand
GACATTCTGCACTAGGCATCATGTGAGTGTGATGGACATTGTGGACATCTCTCCGATGCCCTAAAATATAATCGATGAGATGCCAATGCTTAGATCCAGGATGCATCCAGTTTGTCTTCAAACTATCTTTCTGCTGAAAGATAGCATTATTGATGGTGAGCTGCTGTTCTAGCAGCAGACGACCATTATCGTTGCAGTTACCCACACCATGTCTGCCTAATACTCCTTTCCAGGCTTCAAAATTTTTTCCTACTCTGGCATTGAAATCACCAAGGACAATGATCTTATCTGCAGGGACCTTTTAGATAAGGCAGCACAGGCCAGTGTAAGATTTATCTTTTTTGGCAGGGTCAGCTTGGAGAGTTGGTGCTTATTGTGTAGTGGAAGGCATAAGGAGATAATACGATCAGAATGACCCATTGGCAGATTTTCAAGTCTAGGAACAATGGAGTTTTTAATCATAAAACCAACCCCTGAAAGATGCTTTTTGGTTCTAGTTTTAACTGACCAAAAGAGCGTGTAACCGGCACCGTGTTCTCTAAGGCTGCCTTCCTCGTGGAAACGAACCTCACTAAGAGCAGCAATATCAATGTTAAGGTGTGATAGTTCGTACTAAAAAAGTTCAGCAAAGCTGGTAACTAACTGTAACAGCATCCCTTTACCCTAGTGATTCCTACTCTCTGTATTGTTTCATCTGAAGTTTTGAAGGGTTCTCTGGTCCCCTACTTCAATTTTCATGTTGCTAAAAATTGGGAACTTTGTACCTTCTTGATTTATAGTATTTAACATTTGAACTATTTCTGGTTTTGCTGTTGATAGCATCAATAGCATGATAATGCGGGGAGCTATTGATGTAGTCTGAAACAACCTACTTCTTACTACCATGTTTATTTACATATTTGATATTTATGAGCTAAGTGGAGCAAAAATGCGATGGTGTAGAAGCTTGCTTCTAAGTAAACCTCTTGTTGTTGTGTATTCAGCCACAGTTTATGAAAATCCTGCTCCAGATTCCAGTGCTTCAAACAAACAAAGCTCAGTGGCTTTATGAAGACCTAACTAATTTGAAACACGTAAGAGGTTACTGTTCAGACTATTGTTAAGTGCTTTTAGCTATTGTTAATGTTTGATAATTACTATACACATGTAATAGTGTATATCGTGACTTTGCATACAGTTTCTGAAGTTTTTTGTATCACTGTATACCACATTGCATATAATTAATTGAACAGAGTTTACAAGAGAGGTCATTGATACTTTAGTATCTATAAAATGTGGGACTTCTAAGAAAATTAATATTTTCCTAAAGGAAAGTCTTGTCATTGGAAAATTTTAAGCTTTATTAATTTGGCTGGAAAGTTGCACTAAACAATTGGAAACCCTCCTGTAATAAAGTCCCTCTTTTTATTGAGCTGCCTCAATCTTGGATGAATAAAGCAAAAATGATGCCATTGTGGGGAATTGTTCACACAGGTTTTCCTAAAGAATGTTTACAGTGAGTATAATGAATATGTACATCCTTTCTTTGTTGAAATGTGTGATGTTTCAAAACAAATTATGATATAAATACTAGAGACTGAGTTTTTTACTTCCATTGGATCTAAAACATTTCTGCATTAATTAGGAGAAAAGCTTGTCACAAACATTTTCTGAGAAATAACATATTTTTCTTCTGTTAATTTTTCTATACATAATGTTACAATGTGAATCCCCAAATGAGACAAGTTTTAGAAGTAAACACAACATTTTTTGAGAGGTTGACACATTTCAGTACATCACATACCAAAAGGACTGCAAAGCAGAATAATATCAAGGTAAAACAAAGCAAGTTCAAACTGGTATTCTGTGGTCAATCATTGTCATAACCATATCATAAATTGATTTGGGTTTTTTTTTAGTGCCAGCTGTCCTTTGGGGCAGGTAAGTTAAGAGAATTTGTTGCTGGAGAAAATGTTTGGTTCCAGAAGCAGAGGCAAAGCAGAGAAAAATGGAGAAAGTTATTGAGTTACCTAAGCTTTCCTTCTCTGTGGTACTCACATATAGTTTTACAGCTTTATTTGATCCTGTTTCCAGTACCTGAAATAATGGGGCTTCAAGACATTGCCCTTCAAAGATTTCTCTTTCCCAGTTTAATTTTTGATAGATTCATGCTGTAGAAATAGCTCTCAAATTATTTTTAAAATTTTTGCCCTGTCTTTTTTAGAAACAATTATCTGTAAGACTTTTGCAGATAATGTACATCAGCTAGCTTAGGTTTATTCTTTCAGAACAAGAAGAATATGCGATTTAATGAGCATCACATTTCAAATCCTTGAAAAACACTCATACAAGTCCTTCTAAGCTTCCAAAAAAATAGGCAATTTTTGTCAGTCTGAAAAACCTGAATTTTTAAACGATGCCTATAAAAAGCAGGTTTATTTCAGGATTGTTAGCAATGGTAGGACATGCTGATTACCTAAAAATTCCACATATGTGCTCCATCTTTTATGTTATACCTGTTCTGCAAGATGCTGGATGTTTCTGTGATCCTCTTCGAAGTGACAGTAAATAAGTGTTCTGAATATGTATCTACCTAGCTTGAAACATTTGAATAACTTTCTGAAGTTTCATGTGCTCAAATTAGGCAAGAATTTAACCCTATTGTTCTGAAGATTTCAGTATTTTCTAGGGCTAGTTTCAGTGGATTATTCAGTAACAATCTTACCGACACAAGTATATTACAGACTGTAACTTTACAAACACAATGAGAAATTTCCCAAACCACCACTATCATTTACAAAGAAAGCACCAGATTAACAAGGACTTTGTAGGATGTCAGGCAGCAATAGAACTAGGGGGTAATGGACACAAGCTTGAGGAGGGTAGATTTAGGTTGGATGTTAGGAAGAAGTTCTTCCCCATGAGGGTGGTGAGATACTGGCACAGGTTGCCCAGAGAGGTGGTGGAAGCCCCATCCCTGTAAGATATTAAGGCCTGGCTGGATGGGGCTGTGAGCAAGCTGATCTAGTGGGAGGTGTCCCTGCTCATGGCAGGGGGAACTAGATGATCTTTAAGGTCCCTTCCAACCCTGACAAGTTTATGATTTTCTTAGAGTGGTGGAAATGTCCTTGTTTATTTCAATTTTGGTGGGTTGGTTGGTTTACTTTTCCTCTTTTCTTCATCTTGAAGTAATGTTGAGCCACTAATAATTTGGTGATAAAAATTGTGATAAAGACAAACTGAGGCAATAAAAGCTAGGTGAAAAATATCATGAAATGATTGCGTGCAACTAAAGTAGTTTGTTTGTAAATGCAGGACCCAACATTAGGCTCTCCAGTGTTCTGAACAAAGTCTTTCCAAGAGCCCTTTAAAACTAAGTGCAAAATAGGTTTCAGCATTGGCAAATGCTGATTTTGGAATTGACAAGTGATTTAACAGTGAGGACATTGCTCCAGTGCCTAACATCTTCTGTTGAGTCTCCAAAGGGCAAAGCAGTACTGCAGATTTTTATCTTCTACTTGGTAGGTAAAGGTGGAGAGAGGTATATTTACATGTAATTTCTAGTTAGAGAAAATTTATTTTATGGAAAAAATGTATAGTATTTGTAAGGTAAAATTTTTAAGTGTATATTTAGATTTTTTTTGTAGATGCAACAGTTTTCCCTTTGTCACAAAGAGATCAGTATGTGATAGAACAAGGGGTTCTTGGTTCAGTTTTTATGGCCTCGGATAATCCAGGCATTCAAATATCACCTTTAGGAGTGCTTGAATAACTTCAGTGCTCCTAGAGGGGCTTGGTGCTGCTCCTGGAGATGGCATCCCTATCTGCTTGTTTTTACCATCAGGCACTTTCAAGCTCTCTGAAAGCACAGGTTTCTCTAATCAATGTTTACTGTGTGCTCTGTCCCATATTACCTGGAAATAAGACTGTGTTGTATCAAAATAGAATTTGTTAAGGTTGGATTCTAGGCTTTGAAAGAAATGCAGGTGAGTGAAAAGGATAAAATTACATATCTAAGGAGAAGACTATTATTAAAGAAACTTTTCCTGTTACTTTCAGGGAAAGAATAGTATTTACAGGATTTTCTTTAATTGGCTTGATTGCAGAAAAAGTGCATAATAGAAGCACGTGAATCTTTCATTTCTGAGAACAGATCAGAACTATCTTCTTGAATTAAAAAAAAGACATTTAGTAACTAGAGGCTTTATGCAGGATATACTTTAATTCACTTGAATTCACATTCTGTTTCATGGCAAAAAAGTCATTTGGTTACCATGTCTGAGCAAACTGGTAACCAAAACATTAGACACTCATTTCTAATGTTATGAGAGGTTTAGCTAGAGTAGGGTTTAGTTGCTATACAAATTCAATTATTTTTAATAAATGTCATCTAACATTTCCTGCACTGTATTGAATCTGTGTGGAAAGTACTAATATGAGCTCAGACATTCAACACTGAGTGCTCTGCTGGACAATTTTTTTCTTCATTTATTATAGCTTGTATNACATTAGACACTCATTTCTAATGTTATGAGAGATTTAGCTAGAGTAGGGTTTAGTTGCTATATAAATTCAATTATTTTTAATAAATGTCATCCAACGTTTCCTGCACTGTATTTAATCTGTGTGGAAAGTACTAATATGAGCCCAGACATTCAACATTGAGTGCTCTGCTGGACAATTTTTTTTCTTCATTTATTATAGCTTGTACATAAAACACTTAATACGTTTACCTTGGCCTTGTTTTTCAGTTTTAGCTAGAAATGTGAATTAATGGAGAGCTATCTTGATACTTCCTTGCCTTTGCTTCCTGTTTGTTATCTTTTATTCAAAGAGGAATTTGAAATCATTACTTGGTTTCTTGATATCTGCAATGTACTGCTTTGTTTTGGTCCTCACGATTTGATTTGCAATTTTTGCATTGACTTTGTAATTTTCTGACAGAAGGAGCCAACATTTAGGATCAAGATACATACACAAGAGACAAATCCCAGATTTCTACCTCCTGTTTTTGTGGAAGCTGGGAGGGGCTCAGCAGAAAGCAGCAGCAGCTGCTGTCTTGTTCTAACCATGAACCATAAAACTCAGGCTCACCTGTTCTTACTGAAGACTCTGTCATGCTATCAGGATTCTAGATAATTGAATTGCTGCCTACTTCTATCCTTGTAATCCTCTCTTACCTCTATTTACTTGTCAACAGGACTTAGTGCACTAATTTGCCATGGCTGCATTCTGGATGTTTCACCTGTTGTTTGTGTGTGTTTGTTTTTGTCTGGTTGTGTCATAATGAAAGTAGAACAGTTAACTTCTACTCTTAGCACTACTTCAATTAATTTTTTGTAGGTTGCATAGGTAAGAAAATTACAATTCATCTGTTCATGTAAAAATGCTTTGATTTCAGTTCAGCTCTTTGAAGATCACAGTATTATTAGGATTTAATTTTTTTCCTTCCTAGAAACAATCCATTAACTCTTGAGGCTGAGAGGAACTAAGATGGACAATGTGTTTCAGGATTATGCCTGCCTCTATGCTAGTAGTGGAAGTTTGTTATCCAGCTCATAGGACAAAATCTTTGTGCCACATNTTTTTTTTTTTGAAAGCTGATCTCCAATATTGCAGAAGATGAGAAGCTAAACATTGGGTGCAAGTTTTTAACAACTGGATGCAAATGTGATCTATTTTAGGAGTTTAGAGAGTAAAATAGCATGTTTTATGGGTGTAACAATTGATGCAAGTCAGTTGGAAGGTAGTGTATGAAGAATTAGGGCAGCACAGTGGGAACTGAGACATTCATCAAAGACTGATGTGAAATATGGTAGTGTGGATCTTTCTTTTCATTTAAAAAAACATGAAAAGTAATTTTCTTGTAATTGTCCTGACTTTAACAGACCTGGTATTAGGTGTCTGCTTAGTCAGCTCCTCTGCATGCTCCTCTGTAGTAAAGCAGTGTGGTTTTGTGGGAAAGATTGAGGCAGATATACAAAACCTAAATGTAAGTGGAGATCAAAACATAATTTCTGAAAAACTCATGGTAATGAAGCAGAAAGATTCACTTGTTGAGATACTGAAAAATAAATTTCCCCCAAAAAAGTTGTCTTTGCAGGTATGTAGTGCTCAGGTTTCAAAGCCGAGCTTATTTGAAATTTATTTAGTCTTTAATCATAATGTATTAACTCTAAGTAAATTGGCAAAGGACAACAGATTAAGACCATATTGAAAAAGGCATTGCCAGGCCTATACTGAAATTTGTGAAGAGAAATTTACATGCTAGATGTTTCTCTGGCTTCACGAACAGGATTACACTTCAATTTATGTGTTTGTGTACCTATTTATACCTAATCTATGTAGTATTTTTGATTTGTTTTTAGAATATTATCTTTTTCCAAGGTGAAGCTGATAGAAAAGTAATATAGAAATACAAACTAAAGAAAAGTCTGCAAAGGGACAGTTGGGAAATATTGCACCTGCTTACCAATAGTTAGTTAAAAATGAGCCTTGTTTTGCTTATTGTGTCATGCTTTTCTTTGGATCAGATTTAGCAACAATAGTAGATTTCAGTGCTAAAGTAAGCCACCCACTTAGGTTGAAACTGAATGTTTACATACAGTTAATTATAATGTTTTTGTGCAATTAAATGTATTTCAAACAGTATGTCAACAACGAAATTCCTCCATACAGTAACATAAAATAAATAGGCAATATTATTCTTTTTTCTCAGGACCAGAAAACAATGAACCAATTAGTCTTTACTGCTTTCCAAGAGGGCTTCTCTTCATACAGAGAAGCTTAACATCTGGATCAATGCTTTGTATGGTTTTTAATGAAGTCCTTTAGCTCTTAGAAATTATTGAAAAAGGTTAGTTTAGCTAGATGCCATGCTGAGCAATGGATGTTTTTCTTGGCTGGCTCACCACAAAACTGCTTCTGCACGCTCTGTATCAAGTAAGGATCTCCAGGCTTTAGTCCAGTAAACAAAGATTATTTTCTTGTCATTCAGTACATGCTGCAGCTTCTTGGTTTTCTTTAAGGATGAATAAATTGGACCAAACTCTGGCTGTTAGCATTGCTGCTTTGCATTGCACTGCTTCTCATACAGGAGTCTCAAAGGGATTCCTGGAGAAATCTATACATAAGATACACCCCTAACAAAGTAATACTGCATCTTTTTCCTGAAAATCTTCATTCATTAAGGATTAAGTTGTGTGAGAGGGCTGTTGGCAAAGCGCTGTAAGCATGTGCTGAAGTTCAAAGAAGAGCAGTGAGAGACTGCCCTAAGGTACCAGCCTTCAGTGTTTTTTCAAAATTACTGCCAGGTATGCACTCAGCCCAGATTTAAAAGGAAAAAAAAAAAACGCTTAAAAGGCTTGTGATTTTTTTTTCTTAATGTGTGTTTTTTCTTTCCCTTGCTCCCGCTACACTGCACTCCTGATCAAGGGCAACCTCTGAAAATCTGTGCTCATGCCTGAGGGAGCAGCTGGGCTTGGGAGTGCTGTGTGTGGGAGGGTCCGCAGGACAGTTTGTTACAACAATCATTCCCCCAGTCATTTTGGTACTGTGTTCATTATTACTCAAAAAAATGTACCATACAGGACTCCGAATAACCCTGTCAGACCAAGTTGCATGTACATGTGAAAGAGCTATGTTTTGCTCCTTGGTGTGAGGCACATGAACAGCCTGATGAGACTGTGAGCATATCTTTCCTAAATGGCTTTAGCAGTTTTCTCAAACTCTTTGGCAAGTTGTTCCAGTTCTCTGTGCTTTCATCTCCCCAGTGGTTTACCACAGCAGCCTCAGGCTTTCTGTAATATTGCCAGTGCTGGGTCCAGCAGTGGTCAGGCTTGATAAATCTCAGTTGGTGAATAACTTTGATTTTTAGTTGAAGAGGTAAATGATATGAGAAAAGCAATCAGGGCAAAGTATTGTTCTGGTAAAGAAAATCAATGCATGCTTGAAAATGTCCCAATCTGGGAGCTGTTTAATGGGATCACCAGAGTACGCTGCAATAAATCTTTGCTTTCCCTCTGAATATGAGGAAGAATTCTACAGCTGAATTATTATTTTTAATACTCCCTTTTTAAATTAAAACATGTAAAGAAAGAGATGCACTGAAAAAGGGACTTTGGCTAAAGGCTTCCTAGCAGTTACACCCTCACTGATGAACAGCATGGCTCTCTGCTTTCCAACAGAGGAAATGGAGAAGTGAAATTACATCTGACAGGTTCATTTCTACATTACCACAATTTTTGGCTAAAGGCAAAATTAATTAAAAAGAGGAAAGACTTAGGATGTAAGGAGTTGTAACTGTGTGTCTATGCCAGAATCCAAGCATTAATCTAGATTTGGCAGCATTGGTTACAGGAAGAGAAAACACAATTGTGTATCAAATTCAGTCTGTGTTTATAAATAAAAGCACTGATGTAATAGAAAACTTTTAATGCATAGGGCTTATGAATTCATATGTTGAGACAAGTGCAGCTGGGAAGTGATGGAAGAAATATATTTAGTAAGAAGCACCTCAGAATGATGTGCGTAAAATGGTAAATAATTATAATAAATACAGGCACTCTGGAGAATAATTTTTGTGCTAGTAAAATATTAAAGTGTGATGATTATTTATTGAAAAAAACCTTTTTACAGATCAGTGTATATAGAGAGGCGCAGATGTGCATACAAGGACCAAAGCATCCACCTTGTACATATGAGCAAATTTAGAAACATTGGGAAAAACAATACACATGATAAATGACATATTCTGTTTCACCACTTGTGTCAACCCTGTTAGTCTGGTTTTGTTCAGTACTATACAGAAATAGTACTGAGGTTATGACATGGCTCTGGTTTTGGGTTAGTTTTTTTTGGTAATTAGTCAAGCTGACAAAGGATGTTGACCAATTAAGGCACCAGTTAGGACATGGAGTGCAAATACAGTTTGCATTACTTGTAGTGCATTACTAGAAGAGGGAGGATTCTGTCTTTTCATGTTTGGGGTGTAAGTGAACTCAATACTCTAAGGTAAAAGATTCTGTAAAGAAATTAATTATTAACATTATGAAAAAGAATGAAGCTGCAGAAACAAGATGATGAAGGATCTGTCAGAACTAATAATCTGAATATTTTTGCATATCTCAACCTGTGAGTACAGTCAATCTTTTTAAATTACCTTTTTTATTTTTTGAAGTTAAAATCCTATAGCAAATACCTAAATGAAACTTTTTAATATTTCATAGGTTGCACATCATCTAATCTGTTCTTTAATTTCATTTTTATGAAAATTACTCTTCAAATTAGTTTTCTTCATCCCAGGAAGACCCATATCTTATGCAATATAATTTTTTAATTATCTTGATTTGTGTACAGCTATGACTAGAGAAAATTCCAGCTTGAATTCCCAAAATAAATAGTGAGACATACGTGGCATCTAAATGATGTTCCATGTCCCTCGCAGAAGAGCATTTTGGATGCTCTTTTGGAATGTTTGTGTTGCTTTCTCCAAATTAGTTTAATTCCACAGGAATGCTGGTTGCAAAGATTTCAGGCATTAATTACCATGGCTCCCTCTGCCCCTAGATTTTCCTAACATCTTCCTTAAGAGATGCTGTTCTCCCCAAGGGAACAAGAGGAAAGGTTTCTTTTCATGGGGAAACTGAGAAAAGAGGCACACATTGGAAAATACCTTTACCAAATATGTTTTACTATTTGTTATCACTACGAGTTGTGTTCTTACCCAGTTTTGACCTGCAGCACTGTGATCAGGTTAGGAGGGACCAGCATAAGGCATTCCAGATTTGCCAGTGTTTTCCTACTGTTTGTGTTAACTCTTTTTCAATGATAACGGTTGAAATAAAGCTTCTCTGATGTTACACTGTCATAGCTGTTGTTATAAGGGAACTAGGGGATAGCCATGATAGCTGAGGTTTTCTGGCTGAGAACGATGCAAGCCTCCGAACTTCAAGCAGATGCTGGTTTGGCAAGTAGCTCACAGTAATCTAAATGGTAACAGCTGAAAAAGCAAGCACTATCAGATTACTTAAATGACAATATGAAGATAGATGCTGTACTTCTGTCTCGAATGGCTTCAGTCTTTGTTTGTTAATCTCCAAGGTCAAGACAGTCTTCAAACTTCTTTGATGAGAAAAGAGAGGAGCAAGGTGGGGCTCTTCAGTCTTCCCCAGCTATGCTACTACTGGTGCTTATATACCATTTTGTGTTAGAGAAAACCTGGTCCAAGGACAGGATCAGTCTGCCTCAGCTTGTCCAGATAGGTGTTATCCCTGGCATGAGTCTGTTCAAGCATGTTCATGTGAGTGTGACCTGCTGGAACCTTCTACTAGCTACAGATTGGAATAGCCAGCAGAATTAAATACCTTCATTATTTTTATGTAACTATGCCAAACAAGTACATGCTACAAAACATTTCACTTTCTGCCTTGAATTAGGAGCTTTGTGGTACGCTGGGGGTGCAAAGCAAACAGGGAGCATTTTCCATGGAGCTGCAGTGTTTATCCAGCCTCTCTTAGGGCTGGAACTCTCAAAGGAACCTCTTGTTTCTTGTCCTACTTAAGTCTATCAAACAAAATATTGTACAGAAAGTTTCCAAATGTCAAAAATTTCCAAATTCCAAGTTACCCAGAGAGATGAAATCTCAACCATATGTGAACCCTTGTACAGCCCCAAGGGCATCTAAGTAAGAGTGGGAGTCTGGTCTCCAAAGGATGAGAAGATGAGACTACACAGGGAGGTGAAGGTGGGAATCCAAGAAACATGGGCCAAGGTGTGTGCTCACTAACAGCACCAATTCTAGCCACTTTCAGCAGCCTTTGTCACGTTTCACACTACAGCTTTTATCCAAATATATTTTTGTTTGGGGGAAAGCTTTTTATACCTCTTCGAGCATGCATGCAGTATGTGTTTTATTAGTCTTATCTCCAGTTGATTTAGATAATACTTTCCACCGACTGCTCTCTCTACTGCTGGTTGACTTAGACACTTTATCTCCCACACAGTGTCTCTAGATTATATGAATGTTTTGAGTGTGCCCTAGAAACCTTGCTGTATCACAGTCTTTCAGACCAGGCATTCAGTTCCACCCAGAAACAGGGAATATTTGACAACTTTCAGTGTTGTTTTTCCTTCTATCAGGAACTTAGAACCTTATGGAAAACGAAAGAGAAGCCCTGCTTATGTAAATATGGCAGAGCTTTGCTGCACTTTCAGAATGTATTTGAAGCAAAGATTAACAATGCAGATGAGACTTTATTATTCTTCATCCCTTCTGCTCTTCCTTGTTTCCCTGTAATGGGTTTTGATTTATTTGATGATGGGATCAGACTTCTCTCCTCTGTATCATCAGGAAACTCCGCACATTTTCCACTAAGGAAGAAGAGGAGATGGCAAGATTTGCATTATGTTTATTTGTGATTTTCCTTCCACTATAACTGAGATTTGAGAATCCATGGTAAGGAGAATGTTGTTTGCTTTGTTGGTTGTTTTTTTTCTTCTAGATACAGGTCTATAAACCAATGAGACTATAGAAATGTATATATGTACAGCTAAGAGTTATATAATACATTATGCTAGTAGCTGGATCAAAAGTAGTTGGAGATAAAGAAAACTATTTTCTGTGTAAGAATATAAATGCATTAGGCAAATTTTCCCAGCTGAGGGAGTTTCTATTGTGTATTTTTGTCATTGTGTCATTCTTGCTAGAGAAACTGCCAAGAATTTTAATGTACCCTGAATTTGTTAGTAGTTGGTACTGAATCTATGATTCTGCCTGTGAAACAACCCCAATCTCTGTATACATTTGTCTATTTTAATAGTCTTCCTATAGCTCTCCTAGGTCAAATACATATTCGTCACACATCTGGCTTTATTTGCTGGTAAACTAAGCTAATACATGTGTTAGTCTGTGCTGTTACGAAATTTAGATGTGTGCAAGTTTGTACACGTGGGTATATGCTTAAACTTAGAATAGATGTCATCTTCTTTATCTTATTTTTATTCTGCATGTATTTCATTATCATTAAAAACTTTTTTCAATGTTACCATAGAAATGGAAAATGCAAGTTCTTAGAATGATGCCAAAACTCATTTTCTGCTGACTTAGTTGCTCTATTGCAAAAAATTGTTGCTAGATATCTGTAAATAATTCAGAGCAGCTACATTATTTGGCCAGTTTATTGTTGTGTGCAATACCCTTGCATTTGTGAGCCATCTATTTCACATGTTTCTTTGGAAATTACTCTTGTGAAAAATATGCAGATTTTTAAAGACAAAAGCATCAATTAATTTCTGGTGAGGGGAGGGGCGGAAAGTCCATAAACTTATGTTTAGGCCCCTGTTCTTCCTTTATCTTCACATACTGAGTAGTTCTTTTCTGTTTAAAAGCCATTTTGTTGTAATTCATTAGATACATTTCTTCAAACTGGTAGATATGTTTTAATGGAACTCAGTGATCATTAGGCATAAAGTGTGTGCTGAGATACATAAGAGGCAATGGTTTTAAATTGGAGAAGAGTAGATTTAGACTGGATATCAGAAAAAAAGTTCCTAACCACGAGCATGGTGGAATACTGGAACAGGTTGCCCAAGGAGGTGGTTGAGGCCCCATCCCTGGAGGCATTCAAGGTGAGGCTTGCCAGGGCTCTGGGCAACCTGATCTAGTTGGGGATGTCCCTGCCCAGTGCAGGGGGGTTGGACTAGATGGCCTTTCCAACCCAAACCGTTCTATGATTCTGTGCTTTTTAATGTTTCTCCTGAGATCTCAGACTGTCACTAGAACTTAAGGCACTGCAGCTGTATCAGCTACAGCTATCTAGAACCTAGCTGAGTCATTTTACCCTCAACATTACAATTTATTTAATTTTGAAACACTAATTAGCCAAGAAAACAAGAAGAGACTCTAGAACCATCTAATAACTACATTTGCAATTCAGTGATTAGTTAGAAAATTAACTCTCCTAAAATAACATCTCAGTAGTCCATAATTAATATAGCTGGACGACTCCATGACGAATCCTCAGAGTTTGGAAATAATAATTTCAAAATATTCCTACTAAAACAATTGAATCCATTTAAAAATCAACGTGTTCTTTCTGCTTCATGCATCAACATCAGCTACTGCAAATTGCAAATGTCCTAGAATCAGAACTTCCTAGGTAGTTTTTTCAACATAGCAGAAAGTGGAAAAGAATACAATTCAGTCTTCCACAGCAATATTGACTCTGTTGTGCTGATAACCCTGCTCATGCTTTATGGTACTGTATAATTGGAAAGAGAGAAACAAATTGCACAGCAGAAAGGCACATATTTTTATACAGCTGTCCACTTGATTATTCTCCTCCTAATACATGCATTACGGCTATAAATAAAAAGAAGAAATTAAAAAAATTGTTACTTAAATGCAGGATTCTGAATCTGTCTTCTGGTATTGTGAAAAGAGACTTGATTTTTATAATGTATGTAGCACTTGGTGATTCCTTGAGTCTGTGTTTACAGATTTGCTTGACTACTTTCTATCATTTGCCTATTTTCCTTAGACTGTTAAACTCAGAAGCGGTATCACTAGTCTTTTGGCAATGAAAAGTCCTTTTGTTTCCTTGTATGATCAGTGCTGTAAACAGCAACATCACCTAGGATGAGCTGAGTGTTAGCACAACTCATAGGTAGTAAATAAGTGGTGAGCTCTTACAATGAACTTCACAACTAACAAGTTTCTTCAAGAGAACTATGTTCTGCTTTTTCACATAAACAGAATGTAAAAGTCAATTTGTAGCAGCACCATCTGGAGACACAGTGATGTTACAGTCTCTAAAACTACACCCACATGTTTGAGCATGCAACTGGCTTACTTCCTTATCTAGCTGTAGGCCTATAGCGGTTAGCCATTGTTGTGTCCAGGTGTTTACACACAGATCCTGTATGCAAAACTATTCCTAATGTGTTTAACCATTTCCACCTCAGAACTCCATATGCACCTCTCCATGTATTAGCCTTTTTAAAAAACTATCCACCCTACAAAACAATTATTGCAGTGATTCGAAGTTTTCACAACCTTTCAGATTTTCAGAGCGGTTTTTTGCCTCGCAATACGTGGTTGTCTGTCTGCAAAAACAAACTAGTGATGATGACTTGAATCAGCTTTGGTACCAGTGCTGCTGACCCTTCTCCTATTGCAAACAGGAAGATTTCATGTAAGCATAGAATGACTGAAGCTAGCAATCTGCATGGTAGCCAACCTTCAGCTGTAGCAAACAGGTCCTCCTTTTATAGTCAAGGTATTTCATCTGTAATTTCTCTCTCCCTCCAATGGAAAAGGTTTTGATCAAGAATGCCTTTTTTAAAAAAGAATCCCACTGTTCAGCACATGTATTATTATTTTATCTTCATCTCTATTCATTCTATCTCTTCATATGTCCTCCTTTAAATTAAAACATTGGGCAACTCAACCCAAATTTTCAATCAAAGCAAAATTATTGATGCCTGTAAAACTGCAGTAAGATTGCTTTAATGTATACTACTAATATTTTCTATGTCCTAGCTATGGTTACACATTTTACAGAATGTTTAGAAAAATGCATATCAGTGCATACCAATAATCAAGGATTTATGAGATATGCCATAGGTTTCAGTGCCTTTATAGCATTACCTATAAAATTCTCACTTCCCAAAACAGGATGTGCTGTAGTTAGAGCACTGTTCACTGAGGGCATGTTTGCACATGGTATAGTTTCAGGCAGAAGTCTGCTTTCAGCTGGCAGGTTCTGTGAAAGATAAAGGCAGAAAGGTAGAAGATTTTACACTGTTTGCCTTGTTTTGTCGATGTGGTGATAGCTGGTGTCCAATGCTTGTCTTTGAACTCTGTTTCTAAGAATGGGGTGAGCTAGAGATCTCTGTATCACTGACTCTTTTCAATTAAACTCATTTCATTGTGCCCCAACTCTCTGTCAATGCTAGATAGCCATTGTCTGCTGAAGGCAACCCCATTGTCAGGTTTTCCACTCCTGTGCAATTTGTAGCAAGTAACTCTCACTCTCCTTCCTCACTTCGTGTACATTTATTGTCATTTTCCTTTCCTGCATATCTGCAGAGCAGCATGGTCTCTTATTTGACTGACCTCCCACCAGACTTTGACCAGTGCAGGGGGTCTGACTTGTCCTAGCAGCTATGTTCTTGCAGAACAAAATAGGAAATGGCATGTGCTGGGAGACCCTACCCATGCTCTCCCAAGTAGGAACTCAACCTGGGGGCTCTATAAAAGGCTGATAAATACTGATGCATCTAGGAGGGGGAGAAATGTTAATTGCTTTGTCTGCAGAAATGGACTATGAGGATTATGACATTTCAGAGGCATTTTGTGGGTTGTATTGTTTTCCATACTGATGCTAGTTTTTAATCTCTCTCTTCAGTGCTTTCTGAGAAGTGTTATCCTCTTGAAAGAGTGTGCGTTTACTGGAATAATCACACTTTCTCTTCCCCTCTGTCAGCTATTAATAGTGATAAATTTTAATTGCATATGTAAATAAAAACACTGTGTAGTCATTAGTTTAAATATGTTTTTCATTAGGCAAATGAAATGCTCGTTGTATATGATGCAAAGCTAAAAGGAGAATGTTAACGGCACTGAGCAGTTTGGGAAGTATATTGACTTGATTTTTTTAAATTCATTTCTTAGAATAAAAATAAACCATGTTTTAAGGGATTATTATGGGCAAATTCTACAGTACCGGCATCTTGGGTTTGGAAATGGAAAAACCAAAGTTACGTGACAGATGCATGTGTGTGGTGTCAAGGCCAATGCATTTAAAACTTTTACTAAAAGGGAACTAGCACATAAGCTCATATTACTATTTATAGCACTGGCTATTTTGGAGATGGTAACTGCAAGGTGGGTGGCATTTTTCAGTTTATTTAGAATAATCATAGCAGGTCTCACATTTTGACAACTTGAAACATATTGGCTCCCGATTACATCACTTTTTCATCATTAATTTTCAAACTCTTGGAACCCAACACTGCTATTTTTAGGGGCTATGCAATTATAGTCAAGAAGATATAATTTTTCAGTTCAGTAATCCATACTTTCAAGCTTGGAGTAAATTTATCTACCCACTAGGTCATAATTTGTTTCCTTTCTATCAACAAAATATCCAGAATTTGATAACCAATTTACTTGTAAACTATTTTTACGATCTTCTACTGTTCTGCTCACTGGGAAATGATAAAAATCTTATCACAGAGGCATTTAGTAAATCAGCATAATTTCATACAAAAGCCTGGCCTCTTAACCCTTTAATCTTGGTGAAAAGATGCTCTGTGGGTGTGACTTTCTAAAGTTATCATGGCTCAGAAGAGATTTAACAATCTCTCTTTTGGCTCTGGAAAAGGTGGCATTGCTTGTGTGGTCATCCACTGAGGTGAGTCACTTGTCATTAAAAAGTAGATATACATAGCGATAGCCAAACGTGTTTCCTGATTAATATGAGAATATAAACTATCTTTTCTCTCAAACTTAAAACAACAAATACACTTTCTTCTCAATTGCTTTAGTAAGAGAGCTAAGATAAAAAACATTTTTATTTTAGAAAGATAAGCTTACATATCCTTGTATCATCTCTGCTTCCTCAGTTCAAATTCCATCAAATTTTTATATTGGAACACAGTAAAATATTTATATGCAAGATGGAGTAAAAAAAATTGCCCAGACTGACTAGAGGGCAGTCTCTTGGAATTAACACAGACCCAAAGCCTCAGCAGGAAGCCTAAAGAAAAGTAATATGCTAATCTTCTAGATTTTTCATTTCTCAAACATAATTGTAGACATCAGTATCCATTGCCATAAGAATAAAGGTGAACAGATTCCATCCTGTATGAATTCCTATTGCACTTGACATGGTTGAAAATGGATTCACAGACTTTAGAGACCAAAACGGTCTGCTGTGATATCAAGTCAGACTTTCTACATAAAAGAGAGGCCAGAGAGTTAGAGCTGCCAGTGCCCTCATCAAGTTCATGAATTCTGGCTGAATTTGGAGCAAAGTTTCAAGGATGATATTCAATCTGGTATTCAATCTGGTCTTGGTTGAAAGAGTTCAAGTACAAAAGAATCTCTTTTGCATCTTCTTGCAGCAAATGGTTAACTGCTTTCACATTTGAAAATCAGTGCTGTATGTTGGATTTTTTTCTTCATTTCTCTACAGCAATCTTCCAGTTATTGCATTATGTTTTATTTTACCCTGCCAGTGAGCCATTTGAGGAGAATGGGGATTATGGTATTGGAGGGGAAAAGACACAGAATGTGTTAGATAAGACTGTTTACTTTGGAGCCTTTGTTTTAAGAGATTAAAGGGGGTTGTGATTTAATACCTGATGATATCACATAATCTGTCATAGGTCATGATCTGGCTTTTACCCTTGATGCCCTCAACATGCTGTGTTTTCCAGTCTGCTATATTGAAACCAGCAAGCATTGTAATGTGTAAGTAATATTCACTAGATGTTCGTGCTTAGGTACAGTAAGAGTGATCTACCAAAATGCTAGCTCAGTCTGGATCCATGCCCTAAGGAATCCACAGACTCACTTTCAAAGAATCTGAGCAGAACAGGCTTATATGCCCATTGTTTACAGGTGAAGGTGAATTAGAAAAGCAAGCATGTCCTGACCTTCATTATTGCTCTGAATATTGGCCTTACTGTTCAGAACAGAAGCTCCCATTCATCTATAACCTGTGCAGCATTTCTGTATATTGTATGGCTAGGCTTCGTGAACGAAGATCCAGGGAGGGCTCCATCCACGCTCCTCATCAGCGCCTTTTCCAAGTGCGCTGATAAAAAGAGGATAGCAGATAGCACCCTCGAGCCTGTGCAAGGGATTTTTTTTTAGGTGAGACACAGCATGCGCAGAGCTGGACCCACCCTTTAGTCCTAAGGTTCATCTGCCAGGGCCTAGCAAGCTTGGTCGCTGGCAGCCAAGTCCTTAGGATGTAGGTTTTATTAGAGTGTCCTTCTCTAGCATTTCTGTAAAGTTGTCAGTATTCACAAAAAGTGGTTAGCTTTTATAAATGATTGCGCCGAGCTCCAGACCAACTCCTTTAATTCTCATCCATTATCAGGTTCTCTTTAGTGATTTCTCTTGAGGTGCCTCTCCCTGTTGCCACAGAATTTCTCTAGGCAGAAGATGTACTTCAAAGATGCATTAAATCTTGTACATAGATTTCTGCGCATACTGACACAACTAACTGTGGCATTTGACAGCTCGCTCTTCAGGTTCCTCAAGAAGCTTATGGCAGAGGTGAGAAATCTGAGGCTATATAACACTATAATCTGTAGTAAGATTTCAAATATTTAAATTGTAGATACATCCAGACTGAGTGTTTCTAATAATAAAATGTAACATTATGAAGGCAGAGGAGGAAAAAATTTCTGTATAACTCATCTAAAACTAGCTTATCACATTTTATCCACATTCAAATGTCTTATCTGAAACTTGGCACAGTAGGAAATGTTAATGTGTTGAGGAGCCAATTAACATTACCTTGCTTCCCACCCCCTTTTTTTTTGTAATTTCTGTGCTTTTGTGGCAGCTACTTCCAGTTCTGTTGTTACTCACAGTAAAGTACTGATTGATCTCTGGCACAGTTATGATTTGCTGATATCTTGAACACTACTGGGACCTCTGAATTTGGATGAGGTATGAACCATCCCACAGTGGAAAACTCATTCACCAGTCTGCATTAAGGATCTGGATGGCTACACCTTTGTCCAGTTTGGGTTACTTTATGCAAACTGAATCTTTCTAAACCAAAATGCTATCTAATAGTCCATTTTGACAGTGTACAACATGGACAGGAATGTGATTTTGAGGCTTTGCAAAATCCAATTTACAACAAGGCGACTGGAGTGCTTTATAATAGGGAGAGTCAGAAACATAATTGTAAGCTGCAGTTAGACACTAAGGAATACAAATAAGACAGGTGAGACAGTTCTGTGATCCATCCCATTTGCATATTAAGATAACTATCAGTTATAAAAAAGGAGCCGTGTCAAACTGTAGTACATTAAACAGTGGAATTTTACCTTGCTTCCTTCAGTGACAACCGTAATAGCCTTGCAAGGCATTACCAGACATGAGTGTCTCTAAAGTGGCTCTTACGTAAGCAAAGCGAGTATAAACTCTACTTGAACTTTTTAAATTAATTGCCTTCCAGCAAAACCACCAGCAAACCTCTGCTTTGGACTTTGTTTTATCTTTACCAAGACTTCCAGGTACAATACAGGCATTTCAAGTGTGCTGAGCTGGAAAAGGTTTTTGCCTCTGTTATTCCAGGATAAATCAAACAATTTCAGTATAATTTACCAGCCTCCATTTTCTCTTCAAGCAAGTGATTATCTGTCTTGCACCTGTTAGTATGAATTTCAAGCTATGAAGGGTCATTCACCAATAGAGTTCTTGGAGGTAGAACAGGAAAAGAGAGTAAACTTGTCTGTAAACTGTTCCTTTAATGCTGTCAAAGACAAGCAACTAAAGATAAAATGTGATTTAGAATGTTTTGTGTTATGTAGTTAAAAACATTGTCTTGCCACTGTATGTGTTCTACTGGGTAACAAAACTTTTTATTTACTATTTATCTATACTTCAACATCCTACAGCAGCAGCAATTGTAGTTCAAGTCCCAGTATACTCAACTGATTCACTGTGAAGCATTTATTTTCCATCTATCGGTAACTAAGGAACATGGGGAATTGGAATAGTGAAAATGCTACACGAAGTTGGTAGCATTCACTGTAGAGGCTAACCATGAACAAACAACAAAACCCCACCACAATAAAACCAAACCAAGAAACAACCAAAAAAACCTAGAATGTCTATCACACATCAGTTTTCACTTTCTTCCTTGTGATTTTCCCCTGCTTGTAATGTATAGAGTTTACTACGTAAAGCAGCATGGAAGACAGGATTCCCCAGACAGAGGAATAACATCTTTTTGAGATGAATATCCTTCCTGTTTTGGGAGCTACTGCTGCCTCAGAGAAAGTGTATCCATATGAAGATAAAGCATGTCCTCCCAGGTGAGTCTAGTAATCTATCTAGCCCTATATATATAGTATACACATATATAGTCACTGGGGATGTGAATATAAGTCTGTCTGCGAAAATATGAACAAGAAATTACAAAGCAACTTGTGCAAGATGCATAGTGATCCAAAGTCCATTTTATGAACTCAATCTCAAGATGATTTGAGTCCCATCTGGGATGAGCTCAGCAAATGTGTGTAAGCCTTGATTCAAAGCCTATGGAAAATGGCATGGAGATCAATGTAATGAATTTTTAAAGAAATGCTCTATCCTGTGCCTAACTGGGAATACACTGTGGTGCTGGTGA
The DNA here is from genome assembly GCA_013396975.1 of Bucco capensis. Classification (NCBI taxonomy): domain Eukaryota; kingdom Metazoa; phylum Chordata; class Aves; order Piciformes; family Bucconidae; genus Bucco; species Bucco capensis. The sequence continues at coordinate 17,189 of VWZO01020683.1, read as the reverse complement.
GACCTAACTAACCACTTAAGTGCTTTGCTGAAGGCCTTGAGTTCAGGTCTTGGCAGTCCAAGCAACGTACTGGCGCTGACAGCCTTCTCTAGTGCTGCTGAATGCAGATTCACGCAAAATGAAAAGCAATGTAAATAATTCCCCACAAGTGCTGAAGGGTTGCTATTTTTCATTTTATAAACCTCTCAGTGCATGTAGATAATTTCACTTTGGAGGCAAAGGAGCTCCCTAAAGCACCTATGGATTGTATCTCTCCAAAAAAAAGTAAATAATGAAAGCAAAATAAAAATATCTTGCCACATCTATAGAGAGTAGAAGTGAGACAAAAGTTAGTACACTGTAAGTATCAAATGAAGAAGGACTCATTCGACTCTCTTTTTATTTAGCTCTGGTCATTAACTCATGAGTACAACATGATAATGTACTTCAGCTGGTGATGCCTTTGGGAATGAAGGTAAGTTGTGAACATATACACATAATGCAGCATATTATCTCCATGTCAGTGTGTTTAACTGTAGGCACTGATGTAAGTCAATGGATCTCAGGCTGTAGAACAGCAGTTGAAATACTGAGATTCCTGGGTACTGAAAGGCAGACTGCAAAGCAACTTCTTAAGAGACACAGTTTTAGGTACCAAACCAAATATTTATCATATCAGCCAGGGAACTCTATTTAAAAGTCCGTCTCCAAGCAAATGAATTGCTGTGAAAACAAACATCCTCTGCATCATGGCCCTGTTAGTGCCACAATTTCTCACATGTTCAAGACTTGCATTCAACAAAGCTCTTAAGCATCTGGCTGGTAATGCCTATTTCTAGTCATGAATTTTTAATATTTGGTGCTGATTTTGATTTCTGTGAGATCCATCGTTAATGCTAAAAATGTTCTTAAACACTTGATACTAAAGTTCTGCTCCAAGACCTATGAACCTTAGTGAGAAGAGCTGCAGATTTTTATTTTTTTTTTGAGGGATCCTAAACTACAGATACCACTTTAAATGATAGTCAGACCAGTTAAGAAGTTAGAGTTTGTAGCCTAATACTTCCAAGTATGCCTTCCTATTTAGGAAGGTATTTAAGTATGGTTTTCATTTCTACTAAATTTTATGATCTTGGAGCATGTGTCTCAACTCATACATTTTTGAATAGGGAGGGAGATAGAGCACACACCTGTTAAGTGTCATTCTTAGCCTGTGCCCATAGCATTTCATGAATTGTGAATGCTCCTATTCCCTCTGGAATACCTCATTTTCTAAATAGTTGCAAGATCACATAAAAGAGAAACTTGCTAGCAAGCCTTGTATATACTAGCCATTTATAATTAAACTTAAAGAGCTGAAAAATCTTTGCAGTGCAGATACCAGTCATCCATTGACAGATAGGGAGTACAGAGACTACTGCAGTAATGTCCCAGCTATTTCCTTAGCTCATTTTGAGGGCTGGGGCATGCTAGAATTACATTTTGTATATACATTTAGAATAAAAACTCTCTACTTTCAAAACTGTTCACCTAGTTGCTATAAGCCTATAACATCCAATAGTCAAGAGCCACTTTCACAGACATTAAATTTAACAGCAAATCTTGAGGGTAAGGATGTTCTGTTTCTCTGTGTGCTTTCCTGAACTAACTTTCTTGCATTTTGTTAAACTTTCTAACTTCAGCTTTCCTAAACTTAGCTGTTTCAGATGAAATACTTCAGGACTGGTCCTTGAACCTGCAGAATAAAACATTAGCATGAGCCTTTATCCTAACTAACAGTATTTTATGATATCATCTACACTGAGTTATTTAACATCTCTAGTTAGCTTCTGTTGAACAGGAGCTTTTAACAACAAATTTTACTAGTTAATAGACAATAAACCTGTCTTCAATCATTCTTTATTAAACAGAGTAAATAATCTATGTTACATGATTTTGTCAGCTGTTAAGAGTTGTTCAACAGGGATCTTTAGAGAACTGCTGCCATTGAAAATTATACCATTTCCTTTTCTAAGTTTCTCAATAGGACTATTATGTTGAAAAACCTTTATAATAGTTTTTGTTGCACATGCATGCTCAGTTCTTGCCAAAACCCAACAGTTAGGATTTTTGAAGTGCAATACCAACATAACAAAGCAGGACCTTAGCATTGCTGCTCATCGTGGTTAGCTTGAACAGCCTTTTCTTTCTTTCTTTCTTCTAAATCACTAGAGAATGTAAGACAAAGTGGTTATAATGGCATCTACTGACACATAATTACTTTTAAAAAATAATCTACTTTATTGAAAGAATATTATTCATTTGTAAATTAAGTCTTTACTGGTAGTCAAACTTCCTGCAACGACCAGGACTTGGTAGGCCCCGATAAGTGTTGGGGGAGTGAGGGGCCTCCCACTGTATATGAAGAACAGGTTCAGCAGCACCTACTGATACTTGATCAGAATAACTCCATGGGCCCTGATAACATACATCCTAGGGTCCTGAGGGAATTGGCTGATGTAGTTGCAGGACCGCTCTCCATCATATTTGGCAAGTTGTGGAGGTCAGGTGAAGTCCTGGGTGACTGGAGAAAGTGTAACATCACCCCTATTTTTAAAAAGGGTAGAAAAGAAGACCCAGGGAACTACAGGCCAGTGAGCCTCACCTCTGTGCCTGGGAAGATTATGAAGCGGATAGACATGGAAGTGATGTTAAGGCACATGCAAGATAAAGAGGTGACACTAAGTAGTCAACATGGATTCACTCAGGACAAATCGTGCCTGACCAATCTGGTGGCCTTCTATGATGGAGTGATTGCAGCAGTTGATGAGGGAAAGCCGACCAATGTCGTCTACTTGGACTTTTGTAAGGCCTTC
>VWZO01020683.1:0-12091 GCA_013396975.1 Bucco capensis | reverse complement strand
CCCAAGTTACATCACACATCACAAAATAAGACACCATTAAAACCACCATGAAAAATCAGCCATTTTTATGTGTAATATTGAACATTACAAGTGTCAGTATATGTTTTGGGTTATAAGAAGTAAATTAACAGCCTAGCAAAAAAATATTACAAGGCTTTGTCAATTATTAAATGATTTAAAAATTTGAGGATTCGAGAACTGCAGGGTTAAGGGGAGGTAGGGAAGAAAAGAGAGAGAAAGCCTCCATACCTCAGTGATCACAACCAGCACTTGAAATACGTGGCAACAAGTAATATACTGCAACTTTCATGTCTAATAACATGAAAAAAAAAAGTACTTTCACAACTATCAAGGGAAAATACCTCTACATTTTTCTGAAATTGAGTATTTTAACTGAGGATACAAATTAGTTTTTTAACTGAGTGTTTTGTCTTTCAACACCAGGCTCCAGCCTTAGGACTCCTGGACTCTAAAAGCAGGTTTTATTTTGTAACTGGCTTCAGTTACTGCTTTTGAAAGTGAACTCTTTTTTTTTTTTTTTTTTTTTTGTTTTATAAAGAAAAACCACAACACATTTCTGCAAGGAATCAAAGGTATAACTTCCTTTCCTTAGGTTTAGATTGTAATTCATAGAGTTTTAAGATGTCTCCTCTCCAGACAGAAGCAATGAATGTACACAATTGGTTTCTGTCCAGACATACACCTAAGGTTTATAATCCTTCTCTCCCTTTCTCCTCTATTTCTCTACCACTCTTGTTACCTAAGAAACAAAGATGTATGCCAGACAGACATTATAACTATCTTTGCTAACATCTGTTACAGGCCAATTTCAATGCTATTGCTACTTCCCTTCTCATTCTGTATGTATGAGCTGGTATTAATATCTCCAAGGAAAGTAAATGCATGAATCAATGTGTCTGAATTACACAGGGCTGAACAGATGAAGCATATGTATGAAAGAGCATATGTTATGTTTGTACATTCATGTACTGTGTTGAGCATCACATGTGGTGTGGGGCACAGTGTGGAGGCCGAGTCCAGCTTGACAGAGAAAGGCAGAGTGGCCAGAGGAAGAGCTGGGGATACTCTCCCTGTGAGGTGTCAGAGCCTTCCTTGAAAGTAAAGTGAGCAAGAGGGGGAAGACTGGGTCTGTTATTGCTTGTCTGCTCTGCTGCCATATAGGTCTCAGAGGAAAGGACTGGTGAACAGCTGCCCCATCAAGACAGAGGACCACACAAGCAAAGCTGGAGGAAGGAGGAAACAGAGGACAGAGCATCAGAGGGCATCAGGAGGCAGAGGCAAAAGTCCTGGGGACATTGTGGCTGGCAGGTTAGTGCCCAGGGTAAGCACCTGCTCCCAAAGCAAGATGTCTTTGGAAAACGCAGCGTGTCCATCCTGGGAAGAAAACTATGGAGAAAGGGCAGGTGCTTTCAGAAGCCATTTCTGAAAACTGCTGCTAAATAGACATGGTATGTGTTGCAGCTGCCTTTCTAGCTGTTCACAGTTGTCTTGCAGGCAGCCCTTGCAGAGGCTGTGTATGGAAGTGGTATTTGTTCCAGTCCTGCTGAGTGTGGGTGGGCAGTTGTTCACCTGCTGGCTGATGTGTGCTCAGCTTACTCAGAGCAGCTTCCAGCCCTGTGTTTGCTTGAGCATGGCTGCAGCCACTGAAGGGACAGTGCTTTAACTCTAGCGCCCAGGCCAGTTCATCCCTCTTAGCAATAAGGCATCCCATTGCTAGGCAGTGATTAATAACCACACTGACACTGTCCCTAGCCCCAGTGGCTGTCCCTCCTCTCCTCATCCATCTTCCCCATAAGAGAAGTCAGAAATTTCCCAACCAGCCACCTCTAGCTGTCCTGTCTGAACAGGCACAGCCTAGTAGGAGAATTTTAGCAAAAGAATAAGAGGAGATAAAACCCAGTAGCTGGCTTGTAAGGGAGAAGGGTGGTTTGGCTAGAATATGTGTGGGTGATAAATGATATCTTTTTGTGCTATTCAAATTTTCACCTTGCACTACGGAGTACAGCAGTGGCTGAAAATTCCATTCTTCTATATAACTGTTCTGTCCTATGCTGAAACATAACACTGTAAACAGTGTATGACCCAGGAGCTATGTCTACCTCACACTATATAATGTTCTGAAGACTGACATCACTGCTATTTTACTTTATGTGGTAGCAATAGATATTTTTGCAAGAGAAAAATATGTACAGGAAGCTCGCCAAGGTCAATATAACAGTGTAAATAGCCAGATGCTATTTCCCTGTGAATTACAAGGTTGAGCAGCCAAATATCTTAGTCATGTAAATTATGGAAATTCTGAGAACTGCAATGCAGACAAGAAATCTACAGCTGCTGAATCACTACCTCTGGCTCAAAAATGACCATATCTTATCCTTTTGTTCCAGATTTTATTGGCATTGAATGATTGTGTTTCTTCCTTCCAGACACAAGGATGAAACTACCATCTTTGCTTTAGGTTTTGGGTGTTTTTTTTATTATCAAAAAAGGCTTTTAGCAGACTTGCAGGAATTCTTTTCAAGATGTGGGGAAAATAATATAGAACCAGTATTGAGCTATTTCTCTTAAGCTATCTGCAGTTAAAGTGATTATTAAACCCCAAGACAGGTTTAAGGATAATCCAGATGAATATTGTTTTCATCAAAGCGGTAGTGAAGTCATCTCTTTTTCCCTGTTGCCTTAGGACCAACTTTAGAAAAGGCATGCCATCAAGTGAAATTGGAATTATTTTGCTCCAGTTCCCTTAAAGTTCAATTTTTATCAGTAGTTTGTAGTTATCTGATATAAGAAAGACTTCTGGCTTTCTGAATAGGGTCACTGATAGGTGGGGGTTTTTCCTCCAGTTTCACTTGGAAAGTTAGAATTGTACTGTCTTTACAGTAAAAAACAAAAACAAGCAAAGAAACCCCATCCAAACCAACCAACCAGACAAAAACCCACAGTGAAAATACACTTTCCTTTCTAGTACAATAATAAGGCCCATGCACAAAACAAGTGGGATTGATTTGAAAGATGAGTGATCAAAATACTGTGAATACAGAACAGATATGTGTAGCACTTAATAATGCTACAGATTTCATTCTTGTCTAAGAAATATGGGTAAATGCTTGTCTTCTGTGGCTGCTTCTGGCCACTACTGACTGTTGAATGCAACGGTCCGGGTGCTAAATAATGTCGCAAGACCTTAAAAGGTGAACGACTGGTGAGTGAGATGCTACGAGACACTGTGTTCCTTAAACTCCTTCTCAAACCTACTGGAGGCATGATGCTGACCCTGGACAACCAAAGGAAGGAACTGGGAGGTTGAAACAACTACGCTGAGGATCCTGCAGAACCAAATTAAGCTTTGGAGCTATTATAATTCCTGGAGCACCTCATTTTCCCCTCTTTGCCTTGGAAAGAAGAACAAGCAGCCATGCTACTGGGAGGGGCAGTTCTTTGCTCTTCATGAGGCTCTGAAGTACTCCTTGGTAATCAGGCCATGCCCAGGAGAGGTAACATAGCTGTAGGTGCCTGGATTTTCTATGAGCGACTCTTGGAAAACAATGCACAGAAATAATTAAAAAGATAATCAGAAAACTGAACATGCACAGAGCTTGCTAATTAGCACCAGCACACAGAGGCTGCACACATAGGGTGAGGGTACTCTGTATAGCATATTTTCTTACAGTTTGCTCTTGGCAACACTTGAAGTCTCTAAAGGAAACAAACAGTAGTGTGGTCCTTTCAGAGATTTTTCAGTCCAAGGACAAATCCCTATGCACCAGCACCTGTGTCTCAGATTTATGCATCTGAAGATTTAAAGCTAGTTGGTAGGAAAAACACCAAGAATGAGTGCCTGGGCACAATTTAAGCTTTCAGAATATGACGATGATTTTTAACTACAGCAGAAGCACTACTACTTCAGAAGCTCTGCTGCATCAAGGAGTCAAATGACAACAGACAAGTGGCAGAGGAAAATACAGGGCACAACATTTCATGGAATGATTTATAATATCAGGATTCTTCATGTCAGGACCCAGTGAGTGGAAAATGCACCTAAATTAGAATAATTAGGGGTAATGTGCCCTTTGCATTGGCAATAATAATTACTTAATCCACAGGTCAGGATTAGTCTCTTTGTGTGTCCCTGATATTTTTATATTCAATGGAGCATTAAGGCAATAATAGAGAAACAAAGAGCACTGAATCTGGAAGAGGGTTTGTAGTCTATATAAACTTAATCATTTAAGCTAATTCTGTTCCATTCACTGTTTCTTCAGCTTGATCAGCCTATCTTCTTTCCTAGTGGAAGCAGCATTCTTTTTTTTTTCCTCCGTTTTCTGTTAATAATCTCTCTTGCTCTTACATGGCTTTTCTCAGTGATGCTGTCAGCAAGATGATGCCTAGTCCCAATTAGAAATTCAATCAATATTCACATAATGAGGATTCTAGCAAAACCATGTCATTTAGTTCAAAGACATGGATATATTACTGTAGCTATTCAGGATTCAAGTAATTTAGGGCACCTCAGCGAAAAAAAGATAAAATAAAGCTGGAAGGCTTAGAGGTAGTTAATTGTTACTATGGCAACTTCCTAAATAAGCTTTAGATTCCAGTCATTATTCAGTTTATTTGGAGGCAGAACAGAATCATTAAAGATGAAACTTAGTTAAAGCTCAGAAGTGTTCTGGGATCTTAGAGTTTCCTGCTGGTCCTTACAGAGTTACTTAAAGTGTGTCCCTTTCAGCTTTGATCTGTGTCCATGAGCAAGAGGCAACCTGCATAGATTAAAACATGGTAGCACGTTCCATAACAATGTTCTAATTTTAATAACTTTGGCAATTGCATTTTTACAGCTTTATATCCCAGTAGAACTCTTTAAAATGTATTGTGTGGGAAAGAAGCAGTCCTCAGTGAATAATGCTCTCATCTGTCCATAAAATGAAGTGATTAAGCTCTCATTTTTGAAAAATGGGCTATGATTGCAAGTGCGCCTCTGTCCTCTTCCAATATAAGGTGCAGTCCTTTCAAACCATTTGAGAACTCGGCCCCTCTCAAATGCTGACTCTCAACATCACTCTCCCATGATAAAACTCATAAATGGATCTGCAGAGTGCCATTAAGCTAGCTCGAGAGTTCTGCCCATGAAACCCCAATGTGCAGAAGAGCAGGAGATACCTTTTAGCCTGGTCCCTAACCAGTACCATAACAAATCTGATAATTAGGAGCTGGGAGAAAGGTTGTCTTATCAAAATTTTGCCATGCTGATCACTTCTATTTGTGTTCCTAATGTGACTATGAGTGAATATAGTCTGTTCCTGTGAAGCTGCATCACTGGAGTAGATTTGAAATGACTTACTTCTATAGGCACCGATAGAGACAGCAAACAGTGGAGACAACAGTGGTGGGTAACTCTCAGCCAATACACCTTAATTAGCTGAAGATTCGTGTCTTTCTAAACTTAATGTGTTTTCTCAGAAGCTATAGCTCCCTTCCTGAACTTGTCTATAGCACAGGATAAACCAGCAGAGATTGCACAATAAAATCATGTCTCAGATGAAGATGCTCCACAGCAGCTCACAGAAGTAACTTCCTATCTCACACTGGCTTCCCCTCTTTTGTAGGCTGGAAATCTGAAGTCACTGAGTCGTAACTCAAAGTTGCTAAGGAATGATGCCTTTAGTGTGAAGATACCCCCTAAGGTGAACATGTAAGCATTGCAGAGCTCAGTTCTCCTAAGGGTGAATGGCAGCTGGTATATTATAGGAATCTTTAAAATGCCCTCAAGTAGCTTAAGTGTGCAGGGTGGGGAAACTGTGGTATGTATGGGTGTCTCAAAAAGGGGTAAAAGACCAGGAAAGTGACAGAATGTTTTGGATGTGGCCAGGAGTCAGTATGACTTTGTCTTAAAATAACTTCCTTCCCCACCACCTGAGCGTGTCTATCCATCTTTCACAAGTTAATGGTCCTGGAGATAAGGAGTCACCCAGCCCAGGGCACACCTTGCTGTGTTTGACAGCCTCAGACTAACTCTAGACTTCCTCCACAGTCAGTGTAGGGAAACAGGCACTGCCAGGGCATGATTCATTCAGACCTAACTATTAAATTATAAGAGATCAAGGACTTAGCCTGTTTCTCTGTTAAGACAGAGAAGTCTTAAAATAACAAGTCTTTTCTTTCTTTTCCTAAATGTAATTTTTCTGTTGTTTTGTTGTTTGGTTGGTTTTTTTAATAGTTTTGTTATGAAATGTAAGTTGAACATCAGAAGTTCAAGATAGGAAACAGTCATAACAGAACTAATCTGGTTCAGCAGACTTATAATTCAGGAGACTATAGTAAGGACTAACTTTGCTTAATTTATAAGAGCAGCAAAAAAAATAACCTCCTGAGGAAATAGAGTACATGGTCTAATCCCAAACAGTGCTGTTAAATCAGTTTAAGCATTATTTATTGTATTTTGTTTTCTTCACTGCTACAGCCACAGCACCCACATGTTTGCTGTATTGCAAGGGTAGTATTTTCAGAGTTAGCACAGAAATAATTGAACATTCAATGGTGGTGTGAATATTCATATCAAGGCACATTATGAGAAAGAAGATGGAAGCAAATATGCTATTTAAATATAGACTACAGCAGGAAATGGGACATGAAACAGTAATTAGTGAAAATTACATGTTATTTACATAGGTAAATACACTGCAGGGGTTATGCATGTGATCATTTCTATTAGCATTTGTTTGTTTGTGATTTAACCCTGATAAAAAAGCTAGTTTTTTAAAACATAAAAATGGGAAGAAAGGAAGAGTTTCTTTGTAGTAGAAAATCTGCACTGCTTGCAGGATTACTAATTTGGGCTGCAAACCAGATTTCACAGCTAACGTGTATCAGAACAGGCCTGTACTGCAGATACTAGTGGTATTAGTTCTTCAGAAAACAGGCTTTCTCCCCAGCCTTATGTAGCTCACTCCTATCTGGGCTACCAGAAGCCTGCGGATTCTGGTAACAAATGCCCAAGCTCTTGACACTCAGACTACACACCAAATTTCTTGTGGGAGGTGCAGCTATAGAAAGGGACAAAAGCATTGTTTTCCCTTGTTCAGGGAACATCTAGATCTAGATAATTTCCTGGTTTTTTCCTTTCAGAAACAAAAAGGTGGCTCTAGCCTGGTTAGATCAACGCTAGCACACATCGTGAGCCTCCACAGGCATCATACCAAGGGCAGCAATACTCATTTTTAGTTCTACTCTGAACCACCTCATCTTGCAGGCATGGAGAGGGAATCCAGCTCCTTTTTCCTTTATCACTTTAGGCAAGAGGAAGGTAAGAGAAAAAATCTTAACTAATACATCTCATTTCCTCTCTTCATCCAGCAACATTCTTCAACATCCTGCTGTCATGAACATGGAATTAATTGATGGTTTGGACTTCCTAGAGAAAATGGATAGTAGGGAATCAATGAGGGGAAGAAAGATGGAAACAGACGTCCCTCTTGCACAGGCTTATTTATTCCTTAGCCTTTTGCCTCTGACTTGCTTTTGGTGGGTACCTCTACTGTGCTTGAGTCTGCAAGCAAGAAAAACAACTTGAGTACACAACGTTTATTTATTGGTGAATACATACAGAGAATAGCTAGAACTACCATGCTACAGGGCCATGCAAATGTGGCTCTGGATGAGTCTTTTCTGAAAAGGCAGTCATCAGCCAGGTGAAGAAGTAATTGCCTCTCACTCCTTGGCACAGACTGATCTTTGATGTTGCTGACTTGCTGTCTTTCTGTTCTTTTCTATTTTTTTGTCCCTAGGATTTTACAGCCATCATGTCAGTATTTTCCTCTTGAATCCCTGAGCTTTAAGTAACCCCATCTCAGCAAATACTCTTGAGTCTATTGTTTTGCTTTTATTATGCTGCTTGGGTGTTGCTCATGGGTTTTCTCACATCTTAAAAGCATTTTCCTGTAAAACTCTATCATGGTGACAACAGTGTTGTGCAAGACCAGGCTGGAGCTCATAGACAGCTGAAATCCTCAGCCCACAGGCTACAAAGGGTTATATCTTGCAACCCAATTCACATTAGCTGCCCCAATGACATAAAGAATTGCAGCATGAGGCTCAAAAGAAACATTTGTGAGACAAATGCATGACACTGCAGTGCAGTAATGTGTTCAGGAAATTTCTTTGTGTAGGCTCCTGAACTGGCATTTAGCAAATTGCCAGAATCTGGAGGGGGCACTGCCTTGCTGGAGGCTTTGTGCTCCTTAATACAGAGGAACTAAGATGTCTGACAGGGACTGGGATGTTTCTCAGTGGGCCAGTATCTCAGAATTGGTGTTCTGGGCAAAGTGCAAGCTGGTCAGTCCCACTCTATTTTAACAGTTCACCTGGCATTGCAAAGCAGGGCTTGCTTTCTGTTCTTTTTAAAATCCAGTTAAGACTTCAGTTTAGTAATCAGACTCATGCTACCTTTGTTATCTTTCATTTCCCATTTACTTATCCACAAGCATTTGGCTGCTGTTGAAATAAGGAAAAACCCTCAGAACTCTTCCTATCTTTTATGCAGGCTTTAATATGCAAAGGCTCTGTGTGTGTGAGTGTGTATCTGCCCTTTGCAGAGCAGCTCTGTGTATCTAAGAATCTGCCACTTCTCCTTGTAGAGGTGACAGCACGGTGGTCCTTATTCCTTACAGAAAGTTGATTGCTTTTTGTGAAGTACCTTGAGACTTTGTGAAATAAGAGAGTGCGTTGAGATAAAGATTATTTATTCATCACTCCAAATACATTTGTTCCTACATTTTAAAGCTGGGTATAGTGTGTGATAAGAGAGAGCTGCAGAGCTAGGACTCTTACTGCAAGCATGCAAATTATTTTTCAGCTCTGAAAAGAGGTGGTGGGCCCAAGTCAGCATCTTTTTTCTCCCTCCCCCCCGCCCCAGCCATATCAAATGGGCTAATGAAAGCTATTACTTCTCCCCATAAAACATAACACAGTGGGATCCTCCACGTGAACTAAATCTGCTGATAGGAATCACACTGTAGGTAACAGCACAAGTACACACACACAAAGATCTATAAATGTCATAGACATCACCTAGTCTCTGATTTGAATCTTTTGTATGAGGAAGACATCCTGCAAATAGAGCTACTGTATGCTCAGCTTCTCAAAATTATTGCTGTGGGCAGCAAGAGGCAATTCAGCTGAAGAAATAAAAGCAAAACCAAGCTTCTTGCAGAAGCCAGATATTTTCTAAAACCAAATGGAGCAGAGGAGTGGATGTCTGTGACTGAAATGACCATGACAAGACAATCTCTCCATATGCCAGTTGGATGCAATAACAACAGATTTCTCTGTGGAAATCTGATTGAAACTCACTCATACCAAGCCTCTGGGTTTTGTCAGCAAATGGAAATTAGAGAATGAATTGTAGTAACTTTTCCCCACCTATTCAAATGTGGTCCAGTTCTCCATTTTTCCTTGTTAAGGAGACAGGGAGGATTGAACAGTTCTCATTGCTTTTGGAACCACATTGGAATTGCTGACTATGTCCCAGGAAGCAATTTTAGGGTAATAACACCTCTAACTTGGGCTGAAATTGTACAAGCACCTGCAGCATTTCAGACCCAAAGAAGGCCAGAAGTGCCACACAGCAAGCTACATTTATTGCAGTCACTTCTAGAGCCATCAAAATGAAGATACTTTATTCTACCTTATTGTTGGGCAGGTAAGAGGAGCCTCTGGGGAAGGGAAAAACTAATTTCTCTTTTTCCTACTAACAGATTAGTAACCAGTTGCATTTAGGATGAATCCTAAAGGATTATTTTCCTCCCTTTTACACCGTTGAGGATGGGGAAGTGTTACAATGGTCAACTGTAAGGGCTGATTTTTTTATTAAGGATAACTACAAATTTCAACAGTGGGGGTTTTTTCCTGAAAAATCATTGACATAAACAAGACAAAAATGATTCTGTTCTGTACCTTGCTGTGCTCAGCAACATATAGTAGCTTGGTGGAGTCCATTTTCATTGAATGACCATTTGGGAAAAGCATGACCTGAAGTGTCATGTGAAGAAAACACTGCTACATTTCAGGCTCTTCTGAGCTGAGGAGCAAACACTGTCATATGCATTATATGTTACTATGAAATGTTCCTCAAATAACAGCACTAAACCCTTTGCAGAGTAAATAGTCATCAAATCAAATGTCTAGAATCAACTAACTGTCTCACTCCACTGAAAATCAACAATTTGTAAATGTTCTTAGCCACCAGCTTCCTCTTCAGGCATCTGCGTACCTTTCAAAAATATCCCCTTTAGTCAATCTCTGGTTCAATTCTCCTAATTTTCCTCTTCCTCTCCATTAAACCCCAAGATATTTGTCCAGAACAGGTCATCAGAGAGGATCTAATCCCAGGTGAGGAATTTAAGTACTATTGTAATTGATTATTTCTCATCCCATTTTCTTTCACTTATGATATTCTGTTTCTTTTCTGATTTTTAGCTCACAAGACTGGCCATAGCTGGTATTAACCACCTTGTTTCCAGTTTAGATTCCCTAAATACATAGGCTTCTGCTCTGCAAGACATTCTCACACAGTAGATATTCTGGCATAAAATCTTTGGCTGGAGAAGCAGATTTTGCTGTTTCTCTGCATGCTGCCTAAGACAGAGGCAGTGACTGTCTGCAGCTCTCAAATGCTGTTTCAAATGATTAATTCATGCCTCACACTCAAGAACACACAAAAGATCCTGGTGAACTTTTGCATACAGGAGAACAATATCTCTAGGTATTTGTGTTCAGGATTTGATTTATATAAATGACATTTTGCATGTAAATATAGAGCCAGCCATTTCACTGCCAGCCAAGAAGCATTTGAACTAAACACAGTGGTGCTCCTCAATCTCAAATGTCATGTTCTTATATGCACCTATCACAAAGGTAATAACTCACATCAGAAAGTAAACAAATTATTTGGTAAATAATTAGTCTCACCAAATTTGTGCTTTTTTTCTTCCTGGTTAAAATAAATTCTGTCAAGGAATATGACTTCCAAAAAGCATCCATCAATTTTGGGTGCCTGACTTAAGATGATATGAGAATATTAATTGCCTTCCATTCACTCCAAGAAAAGCTGTGTCCAAGGTCCTGAAGGATTGAACAGATGTGCTCTGGAAATGCCAGTCCTTGGGCTAAAGTCTTCCAGACAGTCCTGCCCGTAAAGCTTTCTTGGGTTTTTATGAATAACTAAGGGCCTCAACCTCTGTCTTTCCTGAACCTGGATTTGCACTCAGAGCCTTGCATAGGAGGATCACTTTTTAACAGGAGATTGCTCTGGTGTCTTAGATGCATCTATTGGCCATTCTACAACTATTGCAACATTACTTTCACAGTTCCCAGGATGTTTCCCCAGTAGTGAGACTGTGGCAGTAGTACCTCAGGCACTCCTGATGATACTCATTGCCTGTATCTACCTATTGATTATAGGTAGGTCTTGGGAGAATATGAATCCTAAGCTCTGAAGGAGAAATTTGAGTCACAACAACTTGAGTCTCAACAATTGAGTCTCTCCCATTCTACCACCACTACAAAGAACCTCACCCTCCTTTTTGCTGAAAGCTACAGTTGCTGCCTGTGCTGCTGGGCTGTTTTGCTATAGGATCTATAGATGCAGGCAAACCTCCAAATCTGTTACATTCTTCACACCCCCCCTTTTTTTTTTCTTCTTAAATAATCAAAGTCTGAGTTATTGATCCCTCCTTTACCAAAAGAACTCTGTGGTCTGTATTTTGTCAGAAGCATAGTTAAGCTACTGTCATGCAACACTGACATTGCCTACAGCACAGAAGCTACTGTTTCCCACCTTGGATTGTTGAATGGGAAGCCCAGAAAGGCTTACATTATTTTAGTCTCTAATGTCAGAGAGATTGTGTATGAATTTTGGTTTACCATGTGATTCAAAAAAAGGAAAAAGTATCAGCTTTCCGATAATATGCCCAAATTTTCAGCTGGGAGATCTCAGACAAGATTTCTTTTTCCTTTACGCATACACAAGCTATATGCAATGAGGCAAAGAGAGAGAGGATTACACTTTGTCTGA
>VWZO01020682.1:2705-22054 GCA_013396975.1 Bucco capensis | reverse complement strand
CTTCTCTTTTTTCTAACAGAAGAGGTTGTAAGTTCCTTGTGTTCCCTACAGTGTTGTCATCAGTGTGCCTAATCTGATACTCCTGATGCAGACTCATTTAAGTGGAAGGTGGTTTAATGATGGCTTCTTCATCCTCATCCACACCCTGTGCCTAGGAGGCTGGCTGCGTTCATGCCCTCCATGTGGTATGTGCTTACAGAAATATAAGAACAAAGGGAGGAATAGGACCAAGAAGTATAAACGAAACATAAACTCAAAACCTCAGGATAGTCTCACAGAATCACAGAATCCCAGCAAGGTGGGGGTTCGAAGGGACCTCTGAAGACTCTCTAGTCCAACCCTCCTGCTAAAGCAGGGCCACCCACATTAGGTTGTCCAGCATCATATCCAGGTGACTTTGGAATCTCTCCAGAAAAGATGACTTCACAACCACTCTGGACAGCCTGGGCCAGGGCTCTGGCACTCTCACAGCAAAGAAGTTTCTCCTCCTGTTCAGATAGGACTTCTTGGATTCCAGTATGTGCTCATTGCCCCTCTTCTGTCTCTGGGAACCACTGAAACTAATCTGGTCCCAGCCTCTTACCCCTGCCCTTTAGCTATTGTTCAGCACTGAGCAGATTCCCTCTGGCTCTGCTCTTCTCCATGCTAACCAGCCCCAGAGCTCTCAGCCCTTCCTCCTCACAGAGATTCTCCTGTCCCTTCAGCATTTTGGGAGCCCCTACTAGACTCTCTCCAGTAGTTCCTTTGTCTCTCTTGGACTGGGGAGCCCAGAACTGAACTCAGGACTCCAGATGTGGCCTGACTAGGGCAACATAGAGGGGGAGGAGAATCTCTTTTAACCTGTTGGCCACACTCATTTTAATGCACCCCAAGTGTCCACTTGCTAGTCTTATATGTACAGGTATTTCACTGTTCAAGAACATGCTAGCTGGCACACATCTGAGATTTCTATTTAACTGGCAGAAAGGTCTTTGCACAGACAAAGGAAAGGAGATTAGCAAGTTAAAAAATTCCTTTCCTTCTTTCCAGTTCCTTTACTGAAGGGACAGTTAACAGCAAACATACAAAGTTACATTCTCCAGTTCAGGGACGACAACAGCATTTGAGCTGAACTGAATGTTGAAAGCAGCTTTCCCGAATTTATATCTGGTGATGATGTTAATGGAGGGGAATAAAAATTAGTGGAAGTCTTTTAGTTCTATCCACCTGGTAATGGTTAAAAGAGAAACAAAATCTCCTACAAAATGGAAATCACAAACAGTTCTGCTGGGGAATACAAACACAGCTTTGAAACCTTCCTTTCTTTTGCTTTCAATAGTTGTGAACATAAATCACAAGAGCCAAGCCAGGGGAAATATTAATCCTGCCACCAGGATCTCTCTGACTCTCTTGCTCACCTGTTTGAGTAGGTGGTTTTGGAGTTATCTCAAGTGCTGATTCCATTGTTGCTTAGACTATTAATGAGCTTCCTCCACAAGAAAATATTTTCCTTTGTCTCAGAGACAGTTCTGAGGGACGTGTTTACCTCCATCTCTGTGCAAGCAATACCTTTATAAGGTTTGAGCTAAGGCCTGTTAATGGAAAGGGGGAAAGGGTACACCATGAGGTGATGATGTCACCATAAAGTGGTTGTACAAAAGTTGGTGTTACTTGCCAATTAATTTCCAATTACAGCTTTCCTGACTCCTAGTCTCACCACACAATGGAAAAGAATTATTACACGTGTTCTCAGGTGAGTACACTGAGAAGCATGAAAAATAAATTTTGTTAATGAGAATAGGAAAAAGTTGTTGCTAAAGCTGGAAATAGAACCACAGGTCCAGACTGCAGCTAAATAGATGCCCTCCTTCTCTGTTTCATGCTGTTATGGATAGAGAGTAACACCTAAAAGCCCGTGGGTTAGGGGCTGGGGTGACCCCAAGCCAGCAACAGACACTGTCTGCATTCCCCAACCTCCCAATCCAGGAAAGAGAAGCAATCCAAGAGGATTAGAAAATAAAACTAGACTACTTTCATAAAACAATAAATAATAATAAAATAAAATATATACAAATATTTACAAATCCATGCAGAGGCAATACATAACCCAAACCTCCCTTTGATAAGCACATCAGTACCAGCAGCAGCCTGTAGCCTGGGGTGGGTGGGGCTGGGTTCTGGAACCTTCACTCCAGATCAAGGAGACTGCAGAGTCGTTCTCAGATGCCAGTCATTGAAGAAGCAAGAGAGCAAGAAGAAGGAACTGACCCCTTTCTTATACTGAATATGACATATATAGTATGGAATACCTACTTGGTCTCTTTAGGGTCACCTGAACTGTCCCTCCCTGAGGTGCAGCCTTTTACTCTGCACTCCCTACCATTGGACACAAGTTAGCAGTGTCCTAACTTTGTGTACCAATCCCCAACAGTAACCACTGGGTCTTATGACTGTTAGAAGTGGGCACTTGTCTGGGAAAACATGCTGTTAGTTCAAAAAATGCAGTTAATTAGAGGAGCTTCTGCTGAAAAGTAAAATCACTGGACAGAATTGTTCTGGTTTAACTCAAACTAGGACAACTGTTCATATGCGTTTAGTCAGACCTGTTTGCAGGAGCTCTTTCACAGCTGTGAAGCCATCCTTCTCTACAGAAACAGATAAAAAACAATTTTGTCCCAACTTGCTTTTTAATAAGAACTTTGGTAATAAGATAAACAAAAAGCTTTTAGAGGCTGGGGGATCTCTGTCTCTGAAATCTGACTGGGAACATCAGGTTACTTCCCAGCTCACACTACTGAACTTTTTAACAGGAAGTTCTTCTTGGGAGATTTGTGTGCAATACATAGCATTGTTAGACATCCTCGTTAAGGATGTGATGACTTCATCTCCCCTAATCTGCTCCCAAAATTCAGAAGTGGTTCCAAGGTTGGGGGTTTTTTAAGTAATTATGCTCTTTTTCCAGTTAAAGTAGTATTCCAGAGTTTTGTCTGGTGACTAGAGCATATATTGTTTCTTCATCATTTTTACAGTTTCAGCGTCCAGAAAACACCACAGATGACAGTAAAGCTGCATTTCAGTAAGACACCAAGACTTCTCCTATTAGGAAGCTCCTAATAAGCA
This sequence comes from Bucco capensis, assembly GCA_013396975.1. Taxonomy (NCBI): domain Eukaryota; kingdom Metazoa; phylum Chordata; class Aves; order Piciformes; family Bucconidae; genus Bucco; species Bucco capensis. The sequence continues at coordinate 18,955 of VWZO01020682.1, read as the reverse complement.
CAGACACCTCAATGCTTTTATTTCAGCTCAGAGTATGTCCAACTCAGCAGCCACTGAATTCAAACTTATCTGTTCAGATGATGGGTTTTGACGAACTGCATAAACCTGTCATTAAAGGGAGGACAGGTTATAGCCACTGCTCAGAGTGTTAGAGCTTTCTTCATTGTTTTTTGCAGATGGAATAACGCAGCACAAGCAGAAACAGAGAAGATGAAAGTAAGGTTAGTTAAACACTGAGCTCCTTTGTGATTAAAAACAGTGATAGTATCAAGCCAGCAGTTCAAAGGTCCAATGTAAATACTGTTCATCTGTTTGGCTTTTCAGTTGTGACACTGGTTAGTGGAAAGATATCAAACTTCCATGTGTAAGACCATCTTGGAATTCACAGAGGAAAGCCACACACATACAAAGTGGCCTCTGTTCCCTGATACAATAATAATTAAAAATTTAAACCTTTGACCTCTGTAAACATTATTGCTTCTGGTTTCCTTTGCCTATGACCTGCAGGTGCTTTATGTCTTTACATGGCCCTTTTATTCCTGTTGTCTTATCAGCAATTACTTACACAGTAATTCAAATCCAATTTCAATATTGACTACTAGGCTGTAAGCTCTGTGTCAAACATTGGCTCTCTAGCATGTTCTGTTTCCATTAAGAACTTAAGAAACATTAAGTCTTAGGAAAGGGAAAGGAAAAAAATGTCCAGCAAGTGATGGCAGTTAGTCAATTATGCTTGTGTTGCATGGTCCTCTGAGCTCACATTAAACTTGTATTGCTCCTGGTACTCCAAAAGGAGCGTCTACAGTGCATAATATAATTTTTTTTTTTCAGCCTGGCAGCAGATCACAGCTTTGTCCATCTGGACAGAACATGTGTCCCTCCTTGAATGATTTCACCAGCATTTGCTAGGCCAACACTAATTAGCCTTCTTTGGGACTGGTCTTTAACAGTCTTTGCAGGAAAGCCCTGACTGAACCACAGAGGTCACTTGGCCCCAGTATTCAGCCAGCTGTAAGGATGGTGCTGGCAAGACCTGTTTGGGTGATGCTACGCAGTGGTGCTTTACTTAGAGCATTGGGGCCAGCCCTGGCCAGGTCAAACTCAGAAGCAAATACGTGGTGATGTGAGTGCACAGATGTTGCTGGAGTGACATAAGGGATGAAATTTTAACTCTAGGGTTCAGCATCACTGCCAGCATAGCCTTAACAGGACAGTGAAGTGTCTCCGTTTAACTCCCTATATTGTAAGCTCCTGGACATGGAGAACTGACATTTTGATCCTGTGTTTGTACAGCACCTAACAGAGAGAGGGATGCTGGCCTCTTGCTGCTACATGATGTAGTATCTGCAGTATTTAATGTGATGAATGAACCTCCACTACTGTGTTTGACAGTATTGTAGAAAGCAAGGAGTCTACGGTCCCATAACTAAAAACCTGTTCCACAGATGGCCCTGATTTCACAGAATCACAGAATCATTAAGGTTGGAAGAGACCTCTAAGATCATCAAGGCCAACCATACCTGTCACTAACATGCCACTAAACCATGTCCCTAAGTAGAACACCTATATGTTCTATAAACAAATTTCTGCTATGTGAGGTAGCCGGGGAAAGGATCCACCACATCACCAGGTTGTCTCATGCTCTGTTCTGCAGATTTCTTTTGTAATGTGGATACTCATGACTACAGGACAGAGTTTATTCTGCAAGTTGGTGGGTGTATTCTTATCTTCTGCTCTTGCAATCATTTTCTACAGTCCCAGAGGTGACTTCAAAGAGAACATCCTTCTGCTCTACATTACATCCCTCCTGGCGAATGCTCTCTAGTGTGGTCTGACAGATTTCTTAGATATTTTCTTCTGATTACTCCCATTTTGCTTATATGTGGGGATTAACAACAAAAACTGTTCGGGCTGGTGATGACCGATGTATGGAAAACATCTCACATGCTTCTGTTTAACAGCATCACTGAATGTTAGAATGGTATGTCATGATCCTGTGTGCAACTGTTGACAGTTGGCTAGGAAAATAACTTAATACACTGATATCACCTGCAAGGAGAAATAATTGATTTTGTCAGGTTTGAAAAGAGTGCTTAGCTTTCCTTTCTACCTAGGTATTTATTAGTGACTGCCCAGGTTATCTGTATGTCACTGATCTCACCTGAACACACTGGATTCACTGTCTTGCATCTGAACTAAAATGCTTTTTTATATTGATAAAAAAGTGAAAAAAAAAAACTGATTTGAATTAGTGAAAGTGAAAAAATCAAACTGAATTGTGTATATATATACATTGGATGGTCTGGCTCATACTCCTAGGACAGCTCTACTTGCCCAAATTCTTCATTTGAATTTCTGGTACCTGTGAGCCAAATCCGAACGCCACTCTTGCTTTTGGAAGTCCTTGTGTGAAAGTTCAGGTCCTTGTGGCATTTGTCACAAATCCTGATTTAGGATCCTGTTGACCATACCAATTTGTCCATAATTCTGATTTCCACGTACTAACTAACAGTTAGCCATCAAACTTCGTTAATTCTCACTTCTACAGTGCCATATTAAAATCATTTCTGCTAATATCTTTGATTACGATACTTTAAATAACCTAAACTACTCATTCTGTGACAGCATCTCATCATTCCAGAATTTAAGAAAAATGTACCAACATTGTGAGACCACTTGGGTGCTGCAGCTTTCCTGCGCTCTGTCCCAGTGATGTTTTGTAGACAGTATCACCCACTTGCCTGAAGTGAATCTAGTGTCAGCCAAGTATACATGCTGGCAGATTTTTTTTGAATCATCCAAGTAGACAGTCTAGAAAGCTGTACTGGATGCTAAGGTTTGTCATGTAAACAACCAGCAAATTTTTGTGTTACAATTATGAAGGAAGCAGTCATAATAATTACTAATCCACTTGTCTGTCAGAAAAAATTTCCTGTCTCACCCATCATTTTTTTCCTTATTAAAAACATACTCAGTGTTTGTCCTTGGATGACAAAAACAATTTATGGGGGCAGAGCCAGGGTATCCTTCAGATGCTAAAGCTGTGCCTCATTTTGCCAGGAAAGCAATCTGGACCCCTTGAGCATCTCCTTGTAAAGCATCCTACTCTACCATTCCCTGCAACGCTCTCAGCATCACTGCCCTCTTGATCCCTTCCTCATCTCATGCAAGAGTCTGTCTCACTGACACCAGAAGCCTTGAAGACAGGTCTTTGTGACAGCAACCTCTCAGCAGAAATGAGTGTATGGCAGAGGATAAAAACAAAACAATTTTTATTTTAGAAAATTACTGTCCATAATTGGGCCTCTGTCACTTTAAATCTTAATGGTAATAGTAGTACTGGAGCTTTAAATTACAGCTTTCAGTGGCTTCGTGCTGAATCTCTCAGTTACTCTTCCTAACTCCCTTCCTGGAGAGTGTGGTGTTGATATCGCCATTCAAATCAAAATTCATGCCCAGGGGCCAGGCTGTGATGTACACCAAACAGGGTTCCTGCCTGGCTGACACGCAGAGAAGTGTCTTCTGCACATCTGGGAAAAACCTGGTAGCCTAATGTAAAAAAAAAATAAAATAAAATTGCACATTTCTGCCACTGAGATGATGTCCAGCCCACCCATTCTCTTCCTATGGGGTGGGCTGGGGGATGCTCATCCAGGCACAGGTTTTGGTGCAAGGGCAGGTAGCCCTGGGACAGATGAGACAACTCTGCTATTGATTATTGTCATTATCATTGCGATGGCTGGTGAGGTTGCCATTGCACAGAGCTGCCAGAGCAGCCAGAGACAGCAAGATTGTCTCGTAGTTGGGATGAAGAGGGAGAGTGGGGAGGGATTTTCCATCACAGGCAGCAAAACTATGCAAACTTTCAATATACAGAGCAACCCAAGAGGATGGGGAAGAGAGGAGGAAGGAAGAATGTTTCAGATGTGTGGCATTCTGGCATAAATTAATTCTATATCACAGAACCACAGAATCACTGTGTGGTAAGTGTCGGAAGGGGCCTCTAAGGATCACCTTGTCCAACTCCCCTCCTAAAGCAAGGTCACCCACAGCAAGTTGCCCAAGATCATGCCTAGGTGAGTTTGGAATCTCTCCAGAGGAGACTCCACAACCTCTCTGGACAACATAGGCCAATCCTTCATCACTCTCAAAGTCAAGAAGTTTTCTTCATGTTTAGGTGGAAAATATATGTGGTTGTTTTTTTTTTTACCATTGCAAACTCTTTTATTCTTCAACCTGCCATTGCGGTATTGGTGTATACCTGGTGTCCAGCCCCTTCACCAGCAGCTTCAGTCCTTAATGTAGAGACAAGCATGAAACAGGCAAAGAAATTGATCATTTCCTAATATATTTCCTGAAAATACACTTTTAAACTCTAGAATAGAAGAGAAAGTAAAAAATTTTTGCTGAAAAACTGTTTGTGTGAGTAACCAGCTTTGAAAATGCATGGGATTGCTGGTAAGGAGGAAGACAAATTTTGTGGTAGTTGTACCCTGCATTGATGGTTGATAGAAGTGGCTGAGCCTGCAGTTTACAATAAGTGGGTGGGAAGAAGAGACCACTTTGTCCTTCCATTAACCCCGTCTGGATAACTGGAAATCTGCATACAGTAGCTTAAAACCAGCTCAGACAGAGCTCCTATCTATTCCCACTTCCAGCTTGGATGAAAAGTGCAAGGATAGAGGTCACATAAACTCACTCTGTTCGTGCAGTTCAGAGCTATTTGCATAATCCAAGCTTTCATTTTAAACATAAAGTGTCTGACACTTTATGGTTGTGAAGCAACCTCCCTGAGGTGCAAGTGAAGTATGGAGCCAGTGAAAGCGAAGTACACTGCAGGTTGAGTGGGAAATGGCAGTGCAGAGAAATGAATGCTTCATACCGTAAACAGAAGTGCAAGAGACGGGAAATTTTTCACATTTTATTAAATCAGACTTTACAGAAGTGGTTGAAAGCAAAAAACACTGAATTATATTTAGATAACAATTCCATAAATGTGTGTTTTCACAGCAGTCACAAAGTCTGAAATTTATGTGCTAATTACAGACCCCAAATCATCTCTGCACAGATTTGCAATTAAAACCAAAAGATTCTCAAATACAATGTGAGCCCTGTATTCATAGCAACAGCTAGAAGACAAGCTGGTTACAGTGCTCAGTAAATCTGAACAGTTTATGTTTGAACACAGTTGTTTCACCATTGTCCTAACATTCAGCATTTTTAAAGCTGGAAGAATTTAAAGGCAAGTGCCACGTTGTGGATTTCTATTCCTTTTAGGAAAAAAAAAATTCTTTATGTAGTAATGTATATACTGCAAGAATCTGAGAGAACAAACAATTATTGAGAGACAGAGAGAAAGCAAAACTCCTGCGTATGGTTATCTTTTTAATAAATATTGCAAAAACATATACTTTTAAAACCCTGCAGTGACAGCAAAGTGTGGAAGAATGCAAAATTAGGGAGAATGTTGAATAATTCAGTAGCTTGTTATGTGATTATATCTGATTGGCCCACACTAAGATGCTCCCCATAAAAATGATTTCCCATGGTAGCGCTGGTCTAGGGGTGTGGGGTTTATGATGTCCATAAAATGGGAGAACAAGGCTTACTGGAACTAATAATATCATGGCTGCGCAGAATGATTGATGATCTTTAAAAAGGCCCAGATTGGTTTCATCTTTCTTCAGATTTTATCACTTACTCTTTCTTAGTCACGTGCAATCACTAAGGCCAAGAGATGTAACAAGTGTTTGATGTATGATACTTGAGCCACTTTTGTCAGAACTGCATTTATTTTAAACCGCTCTTGTATTTGATACTCCCAACATGTAGACATGCTTTGTGTTTATTTTTCTCCAGCTGATGAGGACAGACACTCCTGGGGTTGGGTCAAGAGGTAAGCCAAGCTTGCATTAGAGCATCAGTGCCAAAAATCACAGTAAAAATTAAACAGATCCTCCTTCCTTGCACTGGGACCATTTCCATTACTGATTAAATGGATAAAGAGCTGCTCAGGACTGAGATCTTCTTGGGAGAACCTCATATATTTTATTATTTGCAGTACGTGCACACCTTTCAGAATGCTACTTATGCTTCTTGGAATATATTATCTGTTTCAATTCACTCTATCCTTCACAATCTGCAGAGAGCCACAAAAGCTCCTTTTATGTCAGAAGAAATTTCAGATGAATAGGGGAAAAAAACACTTAATTTAACCAATTGGGGAGAAAAGAAGGCTCATTTCCACTTTTTTCTGAAAACTTACACATCTCCTTAAATATGACAAATCAAGCCAGATATCTTGATCATTAGTTGGAAACATCCTTATCAGTAACTTATTCATAAAGATTGCAGATGTGTGAGCTGAAAAATGTTTGTCAGGGTCCCAAAGGGATAAGAAAGAGTATTAAAGGGTTGATCAAATGCCGGTGTATTGGAGTCCCGATCATTTGTAGAAGTTTCTGTTATCCCCATTTGTTCTAGCTGAAAGAATAATAGATAAATCAGCAGGACATCAGGTTTCTGAGGCTTGTCACTAGTACACACATATATGTTTGTACATATAGTTAAGACTACAAGACTATATGCATACCTATGCCATACCCATATGCCTGTATGTATAGGGACACACAGGTCCTCCCTCTCGTGATGATTTTTTCTCCTGTAGAGTTTAATGGCCTTCTGTTTTGACAGTTTAAATGCTGTCTCAACACCGTTTAACAAAATCAGGAGTGGTTCTTGGCAATTAGTTTCTGCCATCAATAGCATTCTCAAACTGGGCAACTCCCCTTGGAACAAGGAGATGCAATGGCAAAGCCTGTAGAAGTAAAAGAGCAAGACAGTTCATTAGACGACTCTGCAGCAGCTAAAAGTGGCGGGGGATGTCAGCCCATGCTCCTGTGCTTCAATACTAATGAGAGTCATTGCATATTCATAACCCTAAATACAGTCAGCTTCTGATAAAAACTTTTGTCATCGAAGCTTCACAGCAAGAGCAAAGCATTGCACTCCTCGTGTCGTGGCACTTCCACCAAGCCCATGCAAGAGCAAGATTGATTGTTTTGCAACGCAGCCTGACAGGGAACTAAGAGACACTGCCCCAAGGGTCCCAAAACTAAGCTTCGTTTGATTACAAGGCTCCAAGTAATCAAAGAAACAAAAGAGAAGGGGGGTGGAGGGAAAATAGGGGGAAAGAATATTGTTTTGTCTTGTTGGTGGGTTTTGGGCTTGGGTTTTTCATACTGTTTTTTAAGATAAAAGAGGCTGTAAAGATGTAGCTTCCCTTATTGAGTGTTGAGAGTAATTATCTGTTAGGCATTTAAAATGGTTCATATCAATTTCTATCACGGAGGAGGAAGAGCACCAGGCTCTAGCAAACTTGTTCCTATGTTGTAGGAACATTCCTGCATGTCTTAATAGATACAAACCTCTAAAACTGTATGACGTTTCACGTCAGTGTGAATAGCAAAGATTAGTGAACTCAGCCTGTCAGATATTAAAATCAGCTCTGCCAAGTGTTGTGCTACCCAGAATTCTCCTCTTGCAGGTTCCTTTTCATTTTTGTTGTCAGCTACTTCTTCTCATCATTGCTGCTATTTTTATTATTGGTTTTGAGAAATTACCCATCTACTTCACTGGCAGCCACATCCTAGAGGTGCACAGCTCTTGCTAGCCTTTGACCTCCCAATACCTGTCTGCTGGGGCAGCTGTAAGCATCCCCTGTAGTCAAAGAAGAGAAACGTGTGTTTCAGCACCCACTTTGAAAAAGCCTTGAGAATTTTCTCACTCATAATGATATTGTCAGCTGGAACGCCAGCACATTTCCACATTGTTTTTGACAGGCAAGCAATCTATAAAATATACATAAAATTAAATAAAACAGGACATTAACACCAAGGTTGCAAAATCTGATTACAGTGCAGGGTTGTAATTTATTTTTTTCCCCAGCAATTATAAAATCTTTTATTTGGGGGAAAAAAGAAAACAAAACCCAGAGTTGCATGGCTCAAGGCAAATCATGAAGGATTAAGAATGGGAAGTTTCCTCTACACTGTTAAATACCTCAATCATATGTACACAGGCTTTGAAAATAGCGAAATTTTGTAGTTATGATTGATTGAGGTAACTGATTATCCACAGATATTTTAAGTGTTGAGACATTAAATTGTCAGCCATATCAGTTTGATTGCAGTAAAACATGAAAACATTGACTTTTGTCTAGTTAGAGAAATTTATTTTCCCCAGAATGACAATCCTTTAAGTAGAAACCAGGCAGCTTGCCAGCTCTCCATGTCATACACTGAGGCTTGCAAATGTAACCCATATTTTCAAATGTTTTTCAAGGTTCAATGAATGGTGCATAGGTCTCTGGCAAATAGCCTTGTAATAAACAGATTTCCATACACTGTTTCAGTCTTTCTTAAGCCTGGTGTAGACTAGTATTTATTCATTACAAGTAAATGAATGGCATAAACGATGGTTTGCATTCAAGGTGTATACGTATGCAGAGCTCTTCACTTAGGTAAAATATTTCTCTAAAAGAAACAGTAACCCTCCTTGGACTGGAGCTATAGGAGCAAGTTTGATTAATATGTTTTACAAGCCTGAAGTAAATGCTCATCATAACTGTCAGCAAGCTGACAGCTTTCAAAAAAGAGCCTTTGTTCCCAGAATGAGTAATTTGTGTGATCCTCTTTAAGATACCACACTCAAAACCTTTAAGGGAGAAGGTGTTACATTCATGTGAATTCTACTCAAAACATTCTACTCTAAAATTCTACTCTTAAGTCTGCTTTGTATTCTGGATCCTTGATATGAACACAGTATTTGACAGGAAAGAGACTTTTCTATTTTTCATTTGTTGTTCTTGCTTGTCAGAACACCTGTGCTTTCCCATTAGGCAGGTGTGTACTCGACAAGTTTCGTACCTACAAGCACGGGAGAGCCGCCGTTACCCAGTACTCTGCAGCACTTTTGTGTCTGCTTGTAGTTTAATGGGTAAAGCCCAGGTGTAGAGAATTACAGGATACCTTAAAAATTACTTTTGATTGGTTAAAATGTAAGGAAGTAGACCAAAAGTTGAAGGACCACAGAGGAATCCCAGAATCCCAGCATGGTGGGGCTTGGAAGGGAACTCTGGAGATCATTTAGTCCATCCCTCCTACTAAAGCAGGGCCACCCACAGCAGGTTGCTCGGCATAACCTCCAGGTGGGTTTGGAATCTCTCCAGAAAAGGACACTCCACAACCTCTCTGGGAAGCTTGTGCCAGTGCTCTTACACTCTCACAGCAAAGAAGTTTCTCCTCATATTCAGATGGAACTTCCTGGATTCCAGTTTGTGCCTGTTGCCCTGTCTCTGGGAACCGCTGAAATTAATCTGGCCCCAGCCTCTTTCACTCACCCTTTAGCTATTGCTCAGCATTGATTGAGCAATTGTGATTGAGCAGTTCCCTTCTGGGCCCACTCTTCTTCATGTTAAGCAGCCCCAGGGCCCTCAGCCTTTCCTCCTCACAGAAATTCTCCAGTCCCCTAAACATCTTGGTAGCCTCTGCTGGACTCTCCCCAGTAGTTCCTTGTCTCTCTTGAACTGGGGAGCCCAGAAGTGGACCCAGTACTCCATATGTGGCCTCACTAGATCAAATATGAATGATTGAGCTGTACTTTGATAAGCAAAATGAACAACTATTCCCTCTTTTCTAAGGTGTTGAGCATTTTCTCCTTACTGGAGTAGTAACACCTCTGCGACAAAGAACTAGGCGGTGGCATGTTCTCTCTCCAGCATTAACATGCAAGTACCTCAAGAACAGACCAATTGCTTAAAAACAAAACAAAGTTTACCCTTTACCTTGGGAAAATATTTCCTTCCTGACCTCTTCAGACAAAAAGGTTACTGTATAGCATGAAGCATTAGGTTTGATTACTTTTCGATGGTCAACATTGCTCCCAGTTACATAATTTTGAATGTGGAAAGAGCACTTGGCTTAAATAGTCACATATTTTCTCTTTACATGAGTAGCTGCAGTGAATAACAGCAATGAACTGATCTAACCCTTTAAAAAAATCCAGTCAAAATATTTGGCTGAACGGTGCTGGATTCCAGATTGATTTCAAGATAGGTAGAGGAATTCATCTTTATTTCTGCCCATCTGTGTGCCTCTCTATTTTTGATTTATGAGTCTGTATAGAGAAGAGGAGATGCTCTTTGTGGTTCATCTACCTCCACTCAACCACTCTTCTCTTTTACAGACTTTGGGTGAATCCAAAGCAAGTCTTTCTCAGAATAAGGTCCAACCACTTGGTTTGTAATCTAAAACGCTAAATAAAACCTATGTGCAATCTGTGTCACCCAAGTGACGAGATGTCCTTCCCAACATAAATTGAATGAATCGGGATATGCTTCTATAACCAAAAAGATGTGGTTAGTATGACTAACAATAACAGTACAGACACTCATGTCTGTATTATTTACAGGTTTAGAGCACCAAAAAACTCATTTAATTGCTGTTTCAGCTATTGCTGTTCTTTAAAATACAGGATTACCTTAATACAAGCTAGGTCACTACTCCCCACAAGCAGATCTTTCATGGGTCTCCAATGGCACTATTGCCAACATTGTAGACTCTGTCATCTGCTCCCACAGGACAAATCAGGTGGGTCAATCTCAGTTTCAGGAGCAGATGCAGCCCAGCTTGGGCATGGACAGACAGACAGTTTGCTGTTTAGTGTGGTACCCTGCAGAGACCTGGCCGAGAAATTCAGAGCTCAGTAAGCATCTTGGTTGCCCTGATGCCCTTCCACTGGCCAAATGAGCTTTACAGCCCCTCAAAGCAATTTATTGACAATAGCTAGCATAGAAAGCATAATCCACTGAATTATGATGCAACATCCCAGATTAATTTGCAGAATTCCGGTTAACTAAATGAAACTCCTGTGAAATCTGTGGTCAGAAACAGTCTTCCTTTGACATGGGGATTGATTAAGTGGAAAAAGGAAGAAATGAAGAGCGAAATTCAACATCTGACCTGGCTGTCCCCTCTCTTTGGCACGTGGTACTGTCAACATGTGCTCTACTTGCACTGGTAATTAATTTAATAATGTGATATCTCTTCTAGAAATCTCTGGCTATTTTTATTCCTCAGATCTTCTTTGATCTTTTATTCTTAACTGCTACTGGCCTGTCAGTGTATGAGCTAATCTATTTATGTTATCTGGCAGAGTTTCAACTCTGAAATTTATTTGGGTTCTTGAGGTCCCACCTTAGCTTTCTATTTTCCTACACTCAAATTAAAGTAAAAAAAGATGAAGCAGGATTGTTTCCAACTGCTTTGGGGGAAACATGAAGGGACAGGAGTCATGGTCAGCTGACTCCACATGAATGGTCCTTATTTGGTTATAAAGAGAAAGTTGCTTCGAGAGGTAGACCCAAATGAGATCAAGTAGCCACAATTAAATCATGTTAGAGCTAGGTAATAGTTTCAAGAGCATTGACTGAAGATTTATTTCACCATTTGCACTCATATACCTTATATTTTGATGACACCAAGCTGAGTGGTGTAGTTGACACACCTGAGGGATGATATGCCATCCAGAAAGATCTGGACAAGCTAAACAAGTGGGCTTGTGTGAACTTCAGTGAAGTTCAACAAGGCCAAGTTCAATGTCCTGCATCTAGGTCAGGACAATCTCCAACATCAATCCAGCTGGAGGATGAAGGGATGGAAAGCAGCCCTGTGGAGAAGGACTTGGGGTACTGGTGGATAAAAAGCTGGACATGAGCTAGCAGTATGTGCCCAGAAGCCAACAGTATCCTGGGCTGCATCCCTAGCAGCTTGGCCATAAGGTTGAGGAAAGGGATTCTTTCCTTCTGCCCTGCTCTGGGGAGATCTCACCTGCAGTGCTGGGTCCAGCTCTGGAGTCCTCAGTACAGGAAAGATATGTACCGGCTGGACTGGGTCTAGAGGGCTACAAAAATGGTCTGAGAGTCAGTGTGGCATTGCAGCCTAGTTTGCTGTGTGAAAGAATGTGACGATTGGAACATCTCTGCTATGAGGGCAGCTTGGGAGAGCTGGGGTTGTTCAGCCTGGATAACAAAAGGCTCCAGGGAGACCTTATTGTGGCCTTTCAGTGCTTAAAGACATCTACCAGAAAGACAGGGACAGAATTTTTAGCACGGTCTGTTGTGACAGAACAAAATGATGGTTTTAAACTGAAAGAGGGAGATTTAGACTAGATAGATGGAAAACATTTTTACATCAAGAGTAGTGAGACACTAACCCAGGTTTCCCAGAGAGGTGGTAGATGTCCCATCCCTGCAAAAATTTCAGGTTAGGTTTTCTGGGGCTCTGAACAATCTGATCTAGTTGCAGATGTTCCTCATGACTGCAGGAGTGTTGGTCTAGATGCTGGTCTAGGGTGTGTCGACCTGCTGGAAGGCAGGAGGGCTCTGCAGAGGGATCTGGATAGAGATGGGCTGATTCCAATGGGATGAAGTTCAATAAGACCAAGTGCCGGGTCCTGNCGAAGATTGGATGTGGCACTGAGTGCCATGATCTAGTAAATGGATTAGAGTTGACAGAGGGTTGGACTTGATGATCTCGGAGGTCTTTCCAACCCAATCGATTCTGTGATTCTGTGATTCTGTGACCTTTAAATATCCCTTCCAACCCAAAGCATTTTGTGATTTGGTGATTCTATATTTTATTATTCAGTTAAGGCAACACCTTTTGCTACCATTGTACCTCTGCTTTTCATTCCAAAATGTTAAACAGCTTGTGATGTGACATGATAGATCACTACCAAATAGTATACTTCTCAATTAAATAGACATTAGCCGGGCATTAGACTGTTCCGAGCAGTAGCATGGGGCACTGGATACGTCTCCAGCCATTCAGTGGTTGTCTCCACCATTGTGAGAACATGGCACTTCCCCTGGTGAGTTTGTGGCAGATTGACTACATCACGCTTTTTGATTATTAGTCCTAAAGAATTTTTATTCTCAACTTCAGCTCGTCCTCAGCAACTGATAATATTTCTAAGACTAGGGCAGTGATTGGCCCTCTGTACTTAACACCGGTGAGTCCACACCTCAAACACTGGGCTCAGTTTTGGGTCCCTCACTACAAGAAGGACATTGAGGTGCTGAAGTGCATCCAAAGAAGGGCAATGAAGCTGTTGAAGGATCTAGAACACAAGTCTTTTGAGGAGCAGCTGAGGGAACTGGAATTATTTAGTCTGGAGAACAGGAGATTCAAGGGACACCTTCTCACTGTCTACAACTACTTGAAAGGAAGTTGGAGCAAGATGGAAGTTGGTCTCTTCTCCCAGGGAACAAGTGATAGGACAAAAGGAAGTGATCTTCAATTGTGCCAAGGAAGACTTAAGTTAGACATTAGGAGAAATGTCTTCCCTGAAAGCCTTCTCATGGCCCGGAACAGGCTTTCCAGGATAATAGTGGAGGAGTTTGAAAGATATGTAGACGTGGTACTGAAGGATGTGGTTGAGTAGTGACCTAGCAGTGCTGGGTTAATGATTCGACTTGATCGTAAAGGTGTCTTCCAACAAAAATAATTCCCTGATTCTATGATTACTTGCAGATCAGATGCCTCCTCAGATCTCCACGACCCAGCAGTGGCAGTTGGCTTACTGCACGTATCACTAAATCTGCAGCAATGACTGCAACAATTTTCACAAGGAAGTTTGGTCTCTTGTAATTAAAATGCATAGATTTTTGTTACTGCTTTGGAAGAACCTGTTTGAGTTTGCAACAATCTTTTATCCATAAGATTTTCTTACCTTGTGTCTGGGAGGTAGGAGGGTGCCTAGTCTCTGCCTGTTTTGCTGTTGCTCTTTCTAGGGTCATGACCCTGGTCATCTAAGAGTATAAAAGAAGAAAAGAGTTTCTATGGTACTCATCTCTTTTTTGTGTGTGTAACTGTTGGATCAAGATGTTGCCTGACCCTGTGTTATCTCATGGCAAGAGGACAAACTAACAGTTTCTTGTAGAAGAAGCTGCACGCTCAACAAAGACAAAAAGGGCTCTGGCCATTTCCATCATTGGGAATGGTTCTCTGATTCCCATGGTTTAATAACTCTTTTTTTTTTTCTTTGAAAACGCAAATCAGCATTATTATATTTGAAGGTAATTTTTTTTATTATTATTTTGAACAGAAGTCAAAATGAAATTTAATCTTTTTTTTTTTCCCTGAATCTTCAGCAAGAAATTGTGCTAACAGTGAAACTGGTAATAAATTTCAGTATTTTCTTACATATCCCTCTTTAAGTTATTTCTCTATCCTAAATGTTATCAACATTTTTTATTAAATTATTTATCAGATAGGATGTCTTTTCCAGGTTTTAAAGCACAAAGAGGAATTTGGAAAATATTTTCCAAAATAATTTGGAATCCAAACTGGTATTCTATTTTTAATTCCTGTAGATAACTGGATTTTTAGGTATAAAGCTGAGGAAGAACAACTATTCTTTCCCATAAGCATTTTCTGATTCAGCACTTTGGAATTCTGCCACATTCCTTCTGGTTTTTTTGCTATGATTATCATATTAATTGTGTGTGCAAATAAAACATATTAAACAAACTCACTGAGAATAATTTTCAGAAATAGATTGGCTTCTTCTTTTTTTTTTTTTTTTTTTTAATTTTCAAGACTTTGTAACATGCTCCAGAAAATCATACAAGCCTTTCCAGGAGCTAAATCTTAGCCTTCCCTGTGTCTCTGGTGTAACCTTTGTTGAAACAGCCTCACTACCAATTAATTCATATTTTCTTTCACTACAACTTTGTGCCTTCAACCAGTACGATGGCATAGCAAAGGGAGCAAGTTGGTGTGCAATCCAGGTATTAATTGGCACAAGGATTAACCATTTGCTAATAGATGGTTTGCTCACATGGGACTTACTTTTGTTTAGTTTATATGTTTGTAAAGTAAATATTTATATACATTGTTTGTGTGGTTTATTATATGCGTCCATATGTGCGAAATATATGAAGGTTATTTATGGTCTGTCTCAAAAGGTTATGAACAAATTGGATTTATGAAGAGGGATCACTATCCCCTGGTGATAATGGCAGTAGTTGTTTTTCACGTGTTTGTATGAAAAATAGAGACTCCTCTTAGCCTGACTAGTGCTCACCAAAACTAATGACTCAAGTTCCTGACATTGGTTCTGGAAACTAAGCAAGGTTGTCTGGCATTCAAACAGACCTGGAAAGGAAATATGAATGTTACCAATAATTGTAATAATTTGTACTAGATGTCTGGAAAGACAATCACTATCAAGCTGCAAACAAAGCCTTTTCTGTTGAATTTCTGGTCCTTTCCAATAACTTTTTCTGTGCAGCCTGATCTAGTTGAAGGTGTCCCTGCTTACTCCAGGGGAGTTGGACTAAATGAGTCTTAAAAGTCCCTTCCAACACAAACTATTCCATGATTCTGTGTTGTGACATCAATTATTAATGGGAAGTAACTTCCACCTGTGGACCATAAAGCACCATGCATGAGCACTGTTTCCATTTACAGGAGAGAATCACCTGGAAATCTGCAAGTCTTTCCATATCCTCTTGTTCTGCTGCAAGGAGTTCTCCATGACAGGATGCAGGGTGCTACAGTAAGTGCTCTGACATTCGTGTTCAGTTCACCAAGAATTCTCCTTCTGGGACAATCGGTGGAGCTCGTCCTTGAGCCAGGTGGAAAAGCTGTTGGGTAACACACAAAGTCAGTTGATGGCACAATATAACATTTGTTCTTATGATGAATATAATCATCAATCTAGGTCAGAGAAGTAAGAATTTTCTTCCCAAATAATTTTCTTTTCACTCCTCTGTTATGCCAGAAAAATGACAGACCCTCAACAAACTCCAAACACCATTTTAATAATTCTGATATTTGTCAAAGAAAGGAAATAGTCACAAGTGATATAGATAAGGCAGAGCTGCTCAATGAGTTCTTTGTCTTAGTCTTTACTGGTAGTCAATCTTCCTCCAATGACCAGGACTTGGTAGCTCCGGACAAGTGTGGGGAGAGTCAGGGGCCTCCCACTGTATGTGAAGAACAGGTTCGGCACTACCTACTGAAATTGGACCAAAATAAGTTCATGGGCCCTGACAACATCCATCCTAGGGTCCTGAAGGAATTGGCTGATGTTGTTGCAAGACTGCTCTCCATCATATTTGGCAAGTTGTGGAGGTCAGGTGAAGTCCCAGGGGACTGGAGGAAGGGTAACATCACACCCATTTT
>VWZO01020673.1:0-12293 GCA_013396975.1 Bucco capensis | reverse complement strand
GATGAGGAGCGTGGATGGAGCCCTCCTTGGACCTTCCTTCGTGTAGCCTAGCCATACAAAAAAAAATAGGACTTCAGGGGTATTTTAAAAAAAGACTATGTTTGTTTCCATAGGAAGAGGGAAACACTGTTTACTCTGTTTATTTCAACATCAAAGAACTAAACAGAAATGTTACCTTCTCTGGTAGTGACTTAGGTACAGGGCACCTTTCATTTATTTCAGAGCGCATCTTTTTCCTCCAAGTATCTGATCTATCATCGTATTACATATTCAGAAGCAAGAACCCTTTAATGTTTCAGTTTTCTGCAGAGAAACATCTCAAATTTCCAACTGTTTTATACATCTGCTTCTATCTTTCTGCAATCTTTAATTAAAAATGGAGATTATTTTTACAGAATATTCACTGTTCTTTTCCCACAGTATGGTACTAGAATATTCAGAAATAATTTAGATTGGCTCATACTTACTGCTCAGTGCAGGTCACGGTTAGTTTTATTTTACTAATAAAACCTAGTTTTCTTATTCCCTGTGTTGGAAGATTTAAGAGAAAATAAACTAATAGAATTTTAAAGTAAACTTGGATTTGAGAATGTCCCTAACAGTGCTGCTTAGAGTGGCAGGTGCACAAAATGCTGCTTTGCTAACCCTGGTCTTTTTTCAAAACTGGTGAACTCTAGGCACAGACCAACCTTTCAGTTGCAAACTCAAGATGCCTCTGTACCAGTGTCCTGGAACAGACTGTCCATCACTCAACGTTTTCAAGATGCGATGGGACACGGTGCTACATAAAGCAATCTAAGCTCCTGTTCCCACAAAAGGTTGGACCAGATGATCTCTCAAGGTCCCGTACAACCTGGGCTATTCTATGACTCTATGACATTTTGGATCTCTTAATACAAAACTCTGGAAACTCTAGAGATAAAAAAAAAAGAACACAGTAAACTTTATTTAAAAAGGAAACAACTGTGCTTGTGTGAAACATTTACTAGAAACTAAATGTTCAGATTTTCCTTTCTGACCCCTTCCTCTCTAGTACAGTTTTGACCACAAAAGTCACAGACATTTATTTATGAAAACAGAGACAAAACATTACTGGGATAGTATCAGAATTTTTAAATTTGTGTTTTAGGAAAAAAAAACTTCTAGAAAAAAAGCCAAACTTAACATATCTGCTTCTTATATTTGTATTAAGATTTTCAAAACAGCCTTAAAGGGTTTGATGCACAAAACATCTCTCGACTGGAACTGGAGTTGGATGTTGAATGCCTTTATGGCTGTGGAATGTGATCAATATATACCAGGAGAATTTTTAAAACACAGGTGATATGAAGACAATCAAAGATGCAGACTTGAGCTTATCTTCTAGCAGTCAGCTAAACTGCTTATTAGGAACCAAAACTGTAAAGAAAAGATACACTTCTCATCATATTTGAGCTGGACAGCCTTTCAGAGCAGAAAGGGGAGCCAATAAGGTACTTCATATTGAGCTCTACTTCACTGGCTTCAAAAATCACTGGTGGAAACAAAGAATTTTCCTCTCTGAGAAGATTAAATTTCTACATTGTGGAATATTCAACATGAAGAAGATAGAATGTTTTTCCTTCACCTATGGAAATCAAATAATAGGAAACTCTCACAGTACCCCCCATTGGAGAAAAACTGAAATGTGTTATGCATTTTGGCATACTTGATTATTAACACAGTAGTTAATAGGCACATAGGTATTTTAAGGATTTGCTTTGACAAGGTAATTAAGCGTATGTCTCATAAAAGAAATACCTCAAGGAACTTCTGGATCTTGCAGTTAAGTCTGAGTCAAACGAATTATAGAGGAAAAAGGCCATCAGAAACAGTTTGACAACTTACTAAGTAGACATCCAAAATTGAAGCATTATCATTTTCCATTTCCAGTGTGCTCTGTTCTGAAGTCAAATAGATGGCACTGTCTTCTAAAGTAAATGTGGAACTTGAAGGCAACCCTTTACTGCAAAGGGAAGGGAAACTACAGTCAACCAAAACCAGAAGTTACAGCAAGTTCAGTCAGAGTTGAAAATTTTAAAACATATTTCTCTCTTAAGCAAAAAAAAGCTTCAAATACTTGACAACAGGGAATGTAAATAGACAAACATACATGTGTTGACAATCGCTAGATAACTGGCAGCACACATTTGACTAACACACACAAACCACAGTTTCTATTTTTGCATTAACTGTAATTTTATCAAGAAGTAATATTGTTCTTGTTCTCTAATATTTTTTAAAGAATGAGACTATGTCAGAGTAAATGTGAGATAATTTCATAAAAGTCAAAGTAAGTTTCTTCTACATTACACATGGTGTAATTTTGGCACCATTTCTTAATTCAAAACAGGGGAAAAAGATTCAGTAATTAGGCAAAACAGCATTGGACTTTCCCATGTAGATACAGGATCACTTGTAGTGAACAGTTCAGAAGGGAAAGCAGGAGAAGAACAAGAGTGTACTGTAATTAATACAACTCTGCAAGGAAGTAGTATTTACAGAGGAGGTGTACTATATTATTTCAATCATAGATAAGATTCTTTTTCTTCTCTGCTATCCAGAAAGAATGTGAAACTGCAAATGCATCCACACAGGAATATCATTTTGTGGGGTAAATACACTTGGAACCACAAAGCTGAAACTCAAAGGTGCTTTAATGGAGTTAGGTGCCCATTATCCCCTGTCCTCCCTAGCTGCCAGAGACTAATAGACTTCAGGCTGCCTTGAAAACTCAACTGTCAGTTTTGCAGAGGCATGTTTTAGAAGTTCTTGTCTATTTACACACAAGATGCAAAGAAAAACAATTCTGCATTATAACTGGATATGAAAATATGGTTACAAATATCAGCCCGGAAATTACTCATTTCCTCCTCCCTTTGCTGTACTTTGTTTCAGATGGGCTGTAATTTCAGCAAGGGCAAAGCTAGTATGCAAAGTAGGAAACAAAATTCAAATGCTCAACAAAATAATGAATCATCAGTCATCCTCATGTCATATTAAGTGGACAGCATTACATTCACCACACTACAATGTTCCTTTTATTACTGAGCGTATTAGACATCTGTGCAATAGTTACACTATTTCTTTTGTCCTGAGGGTGACCCAACTCCCACCAACTTTAGCAGCATTTTTCTCAAACTTTTTACTTGTACTCTATTGAGCAACATTTCAGTCACGTGAGTTTTCTGCTAATGTTTCATTTTACTGAAGATGGAAGGGCAGGCAGGAAGGATGAAAAATCGGCTGTTGCCAAATGTTAGACTATGTTTTATCATCTCTCACAAAATAAGCTCTGGAACGAAAGATAGTGCTTTTGCCAAAAGGGGAGGAGGATAGGGCAGGGAGTCACTTTTGCCTGCAGAATTTTGATCTCCCCTGTTGCACAGCTGAGGCCTCTGAATGTGCAAAGGACCATATACGAAAACCATGTGCAGTGAACAGCTACTACTGTTATAAAAATATGCAAACTCAGTGGTCAACTCTTCTCTCTAAAAAATAGTGCTCTGCATTACTAACCATAAAGCAAGTCAGGCAGGCTGTGGTGTATACCTGTCTTGCATTCCTGCATCAGTTTAGGTTTAAAAGCCAAAAAAACAACCAAAGTTATTCCTTCCATATACGTACCAGGCCACATCACTGCCACCTTTACTGCTGTTACTTTTTAACTTCTTTCATTTCAAAAAAAGCCTCTGGAAACTGTCCTCAAGACAAGATAACAATTCTGCAATTCACACCAGTGGCATTTGGTTTTATATCCTTCACATATCAGAAGAGCAAGACCTACTTCTACTATTATTTCACTTTAACTCCCTGGTCTACTGTGACACTTTTCTTCCTCTCTTCTCAACTTTTCCACCAGAATCATGCACTCTGTTTCTGTCGCTCTTAGTTTGTTAAATTATAATCTATATTGCTTCACAGCCTGCCATGGATAGGAAACAGTAGCAGTGTGAGTTCAGCACTTGGTCATGAGGTTATTAAAATACTGGTTTTACCCACAATACAGAATAAAGATAATGCCATCTCTGCATTGGTGTTTGCCTTTTCCTCACCTGTTACAGAAATATACTATACAGTCAGGCAGAAAATGAGAGCTGAAACAAAACCAGAATGTTAAGACAAAAAGAAGGTCCTACAAATGTCACTAATTTAGTAATGAATATCCTAAAAAGAGATTCAATATATAGAAACAAACAATATATAAATTCCCATATATTAACAAACAAAGATATAGGAGGAAAGAGGCAGAAGAAGGTATAAGGATACAGTTATCTTACATACAGAAAACCTGCATCAACTACAGACCATTGAACAAAATCAGGCAAGAAGGAGGAGAATTAAATAACACAGATGCCAGCCCACTTTTTTCTCACAAGCCAGGAAGCACAATTCATTTGCAGATGGCAATCTCCTTGATGCTGTAACCTTCACACTGAATAATTAGAGATGACTCACCTCCTGCATGAACAATTGTTTGTTAAAAGAGAAGCATAGGAAAGCTGTTGAAAGACATAGCTTTCTTTCATATACCTTCAGTTCAGTAACTAGAGGTTGTTCTCTAAGAGAACAAGAACTGTCCACTTTGGGATGCTAATCTGTAATGTGTATAAAGGAGAAAGTGGAAATCCGAAGTCACTGCCATATTAATTTGCATCTGGAGACCATCCGGGTGTCAGTATGAAAATAACTACTTTTGCCAGGAGCTGAACTCCACTGCATCTTCAGTATACTCCTTACATGTAGTAACATAGTAAACACCTGTTACAGCTGTTTAGTTAGAAATAATGTTCATTGCAGAATAACAACCCTCTTCTGAATGTTTTACCGGAAAAAAAAAAAAGGGTCCCTCAGTCATGAAAGGGAAATAAACCATTGAATACAGCAGTCTTTTCACTCTGCCTTGAGGCTGTCTACCCATATAGAATTGCATGGCTAGGCTTCGCCAACGAAGATCCAGGGAGGGCTCCACCCACACTCCTCATCAGTGCCTTTTACAAGCACACTGATAAAAAGAGGATAGCGGATAGCACCCTCGAGCCTGCGCAATGGATTTTTTTTAGGTGAGGCACAGCATGCGTAGAGCTTGCTGAAATCTAGATTGCAGTATTAGTTACTTTCATAGCCAGAGGAATACTGAGTAGTCCTTGAATTCAGTAAAAAATGGTTAGGTTTTTTCAATCTTTAGTATCAAGTATCAAATGGTTAGTGTCAGTACCAAGGGATCAGTGAAGCATATAGATTTCCTGAAAAAGAAATACAATTAGATTTCAGCAAAAAGCTAGTAGGAAAAGCAAATTTCAGATAAATATTTTTTAGGACTATGTGTCCGAGACAAGTATTTAGATGCCAAGAAACATTCTTTCTTCTATTTCCACACTTCATAAACTATCTACTCTAAACAGAAATAAATAATTTCTCGTACCACTTGAGAAGTCTGTTCACTTAGACGGCATTTCTTTCTTCTAATGCCAGACTACATATCAAATTGTAAGGTTAAATATATATGTCTTCTGTCCAACAATGCTTTTTTTTATGCTTCTTCAGGATTGTAGGTTGCACTGTTACACTCTTTAAACCAATATTCTTCAATCCACTTTTCTGCTAAGTTTCTTGCTTTGTTAAGCTCGTCACAGTATTGTTGTGCCAACAGAGCACAATGGATAAGCAAATAAACATAAATAGTTTATTTAAGTACTCCTGAATACTTTTAGGGATTATGCATTAGTATTTAGATATGTTATTAACTACTACAGCTGTAATCCTGTAATAGGAAGAAAAAAAACGAAGAATGACAGCCTTTTTTTCAAATTAAATAATGGAGTTGAAACTGACCTGTACATGGAATTTATGTATAAAAAACCCCCACAAATCTCACAATTAATCTCTTAACACCAACACATGCTGTCACCAGTTGGTAACTAAGAGTTACTAAGAGTTCAAATTTCTGCAACAGTATCATCATGGCTGCACTGATTGCCAGTTTTAATGCAAACTTGTGGTAAGGCAAAGACAAATGAGGGGGGCAGAGGAAACAGGGCAGAACCACAGTGATCTCTGTATACACCATGTATCAGAAAGAATATTTAAGTGAAACAGAGGTTTTGTACCATTTCAACAGTGCACTGAGTTCTCATCCTTGATTTTTAAATTGAAGAAGAAAGAAAAACTATGCAAAGGAAACGTTTTTACAGTTACTTTTCCCATTGAGTAATAATCAGCCGCAATGAATGTGCTGAGCTGTATCCTCTTGCTAAGAAAAGAAAAAAAAAGAAGCAAAATTAGTGTTATCATAGAAGAACCAGGAAAGCCTTGTTTTTCTTTATGCCACAATTACAGGTTGCTTCAATCATACCCAAATTTTCTTTCTTCCGCATGGGGATTCCCCCAGTGTCTCTGTGCATCTGTTCCTAGCATTGGAGCATTCAAGTCTTTTTCCTTCATCTACCTGCTTATTTTCACAAAGCTTACATGAATTTAATCCACTTTGACTCCGACAAATTCATCTATGCTTCAGAAGCTAAGGGTGGTTAGTGGACAGACAGAACACTTAATACATGAATTTTGTTTACATAGAAAATCAGACTAGCAAAAGGTGTGATTAAGTATTCCTTACAACAGAAAAACTAACACCTACAAATACCTTCCACAGAAGAAACAGCAGAAGATTTTATTTTCTAAGCTGTCTCTGAAAGGGTTGTTTGTTAGAATGTCAACTCATGCGACATTTCAGTTCAAAGTTTGGACTTTTCAGGAAGTTTCGATTGCGTAACAGAAAAAAACCCCAAACCACAATGCCCCAAAGCCTTCCAAAATAAAGATACATTGGAGAGCAATGAAGAGCAAGAATGCTCTTCACTGAAGAGAATCCTGAAGAGCAAGAATGGAGAACTAATAAGAACAGATAAGGAGAAGGCTGAGGATCTCAATGACTTTTTTCTTCAGTCTTCATGGTCAACCTCTCTCCCAACACCTCCCAAGTTAAAAAATCACAAGGTGGGGACCAGGGCAGTGAGGTCTCTCCCACTGTATGTGAAAGTCAGGTTCTTGACCTCCTGAGGTATCTCAACATACATAAGTCTATGGGACCTAATGGACGCACCCCAGAGTCCTAAAAGAATTGGCTGATGTAGTCGCCAAGCCACTCTCAATAATATTTGAGAAGTCCTGGCAGTCAGGTGAAGTCCCTAGTGATTGGAAGAAGGGGCATGCTACACCCATTTTCCAAACAAGTGGAAAGGAAAACCCTGGTAACTACTGACCTGTTAGCCTCACCTCTGTGCCTGGGAAAATCATGGAGTAGATTCTGCTAGAAGGTCTGATAAGGCACATGGAGGAGAGGGAGGTGATCAGACACAGTCAGCATGGCTTCACTAAGGGCAGATCCTAATAGTGAACTTCTGGTACCTAAAGGGAACTTACAAGAAGCCTGGAGAGGGCCTGTTTGCAAAGGCCTGCAGTGAAAGGACAAGGGGCAATGGTTTTAAATTAGAGTAGATTTAGACTTGATATTAGGAAAAAGTTCCTCACCACGAGGGTGGTAGAATACTGGAACAGGTTGCCCAGGGAGGTGGTTGAGGCCCCATCCCAGGAGGTGTTCAAGGTGAGGCTTGACAGGGCTCTGAGCAACCTGATCTGGTTGGGGATGTCCCTGCCCACTGCAGGGGGGTTGGACTAGATGATCGCCAGAGGTCCCTTCCAATCCAAATGATTCTATGAGAGGGACTTCCTGTTGTATACTAAAACTTCAATTTAAAACATTTCCAGGAGCACAAATAAAGGCATTAACCTCCTTCAGCTCTTTGCAATTGTAAAAGCAATGTCAACTGAGACAACAGTCATAACACTCAGGACATTCAGATTTGTCTTTAATTGAATACATCAGTAGTTACTGGGAAAACTTTACGTGTGTGTGTAAATCTGTTATCTCTTCTGCTATAAAAATAATCCCTGATATAATACCCAAGTAGCACATTTCCTAAGATAAAGCAAAGAAAGCGCTTCGAAGATGTGTATTTGGACTCAAAACTTAACATACATTCTAGTGAAAAACAGGCCTTTCACGCACTAAAATATCTCTTCACTACATATAAACCTACTTGAGGAGGAGTGGGAAAATCTTTGAAAATTTTAATAGAAGCAATAAATTGTCAATTCTGTTCTCCCACTAAATAAATACTTGACATTGCTTATCATAGAACGACTTGACTGAGAAACAGCTTCATAGAACAGAAACCAACTGTCTTCTGACAAACAAGGAAGTCTACATTTACCGAAAAACATACGTCATGTTTGTCTATGTTTTCCTTTTTACTTCACATTTTTTAGATAAAGTTCCTTTTGTGGTAAAAAATATAGCCTTTTTCCTCTCCCCATTACTCCTTCTTTCACTACTTTTACCAGTTCCTCTCCACATTGCCCTGGTAGTGCCTTGAGTTTCCTCTGTCTCTTCAAAGGACTAAGGAATAAATTGGTGAAAAATAATCAGATAGCAGCAAGGAAAAACATTCATAATAAGCTGTATGCTTACAACTGTCCTGCATTATCTACCAATTAGTTATGCTAGTTCTAATCTGTACCAAGCTAGGTCTACATAAATTGTGCTCACATGATACAGCCTGAGAAGCCAACTCCAGCTCAGCCAGTCACCTCCGTCTGCTTAACCACACTGGCAGCAGTTCCTTGCTTCCTGCCACAAGTTCTGAGCACCCTCAAGGAGAGATGGTGCCGAGGTCCTTTTCTCGTATAGATTGTAATTTCCCTTTCCTCAGAGAAAGATTACATTTATGGTTGATAGAAACAGAGGGTAATAAAAACCCCCAAAGCTAAAAATATGGTATGTGCTTGAAGGTATCCAGATGTATTACCGCTTTCCTTTTATTGAGGCAAATAACAGCATCTGTTACTGACATGGGCACAAGCTGCTTATTCACAGTAAAAGGAGTCAAGGAGCCGTACAGATATAATATCAGTACTATGCAAGCAGGATAGTCTCTCTTTATTACCCTGAACCAGAGATTTCCGACAGGATTACAAGGAAATTAGTGAATTCTTTGTGCTAGGACACTCTGAAGAAGGAGGAAAAAGCCTGACAAAGAAGACGTCGAACTGTAACTCAATAAAATAACTTGAGGCAGTATGTTATAGACTAAAAGCAGGCTTACATTTGTAAGCAAATCATTCATTCAGGCTTTGCTTCAGAGACTGCTCCAGGCTTTCTGTTTATCAGAGGCAAATGGCCAAGTGATGAGTCCTGCACGACAACATTTTGTAATACTCAAAAACGCTGATGCAGAAAGCAGAGGTGTATACAAAACTGCAAGTGCCCACCTCTTGGTGGCAAGAATCATCTTGGGGAAATAAGCTTAATACTAAGCACACTTAGCAACTATCTTAAATCTGAAAAAAACCCAACTAGCTACAACAGGGAAGCTAATCCTCATGAATTGTATATTCTGAGATTATGATGGGAACCAGTACTTGATCAGGAGAAAAAACTGCCACCAAGTCCTAGCTGAAGAGGATACATCTAGATCAGCAAGGATGTTGGTCAGCCTCAGTGGCAGATGTCTTGATGACAGAGCAAGAAATTTTTTTGACACAAAATATGGAGAGAGCCACACATCTATGAATGCTAGTGCAATGTCTTCAGCGTTAGAGAACGTGTTCTGTTGTACTGATGAATTGGACTGCAGACACTATAGCTCCAATCTGATTTTGTAAGATAAGGATGTTACAGAGTAATTGCATAAATGACAGCAAACTACATTGTACTAAAATGTATTGCATTTTAGGTTATTTCATTGTCTGAAATTGGATAGTAAACAACTCTGAATATACAAAGTGTATATCAACTAAAGAAACCTGTTTTAGAATTTTTTTGGAGTAACTTTACAGGAAAATATCACAGATGTACTCACAGCTTTTCTCTACAGTCCATTTCTGAAGAGTAAAGAGTACTGAAATGTTTTATCTGCAGTAAATCTGAGCTCTTTATTCAGACAGTTCTCCCTTGCTGACTGATGCTAATAAAAACTAGTTCTGTAGTTTTACTTGACGGTTAAAGCAAGTAAAAAACCCTCTAAAAATACTAAAATTTTATTTATCATAGAGCTAAAACTTGATAAGAGATACAGAATATTGTAGTCCTGCAACTAACTTTGTCATAGACTGGACAAGACCGACAGAAGTTGAACTAAAGAAACTATTTCTACTAATGTTTATTCATTAGTAATTTTACTTTCTAAAATTTGTCTAGATGCATTTGGAATAACTTGTGATGACTCTGTAAAACTTCATCCTAGTTACACCACAAACCACACCTCCTTCCAAATTTTTATAGCAAATCGGACTTACGGAAGTTGCCACACTAGTGAGATCTGTTTCAATATAATGAAAACGGAAGCTACAAAATCCCCTTTGAGCAAGTGACTCTGTAAGTAATTTTACTTATGAAAATGCAGTTGGTCAAATTTTAACAGGAGGTAAAATCCTACTGCCTCAAGATTGCTTTAAAAGTAACTTCATGTTTTTAAACAAGGAGTTTAAAAAACTATGTCTAGGCACATGAGTAAGCTTATCAGATTTCACAGAATCACAGAACAACCTGAGTTGGAAGGGACCCACAAGGATCATCAAGTCCAACTCCCATTTAGGCACAGGGCAACCCAAAGGTCACAAAAGGTGACTAAGGGCAATGTCCAAGTCCACGAGATTTGGAGCCATGACTGCCTCCCTGGGGAGCCTGTTCCAATGCTCCACTACTCTCTGGGAGAAAAACTTTTTCCTAACATCCAGCCTGAACCTCCCTTGGGGCAGCTTCACGCCATTCCCGTGTCCTGTCACTGTTCACTAAAGAGAATACTTTGGCCCCTGCTCCTCCCTCTCTGGAGAGGAGGTTATAAACTGCAACAAGATACCCCCTCAGTCTTCTCTTCTCCAGACTTAACAGGCCAAGTGATTTTAGCCTTTCCTCATATGACTTCCCCTCCAAGCCCTTAACCATCTTTGTTGCCCTCCTCTGGACGCTCTCCAACAACTTCATGTCCTTTTTGTATTATGGAGCCCAGAACTGCACACCATACTCCAGGTGAGGCCACACCAGTGCCGAGTAAAGCAGGACTATCACTCCTCTCGCTCGGCTAGTGATGGAGTGCTTGATGCACCCCAGGATCCTGTTGGCCCTCTTGGCCGATGAGGCACACTGATGACTCATCTTCATCTCAGTATCTATTATTACTCCCAGATCCCTCTCAGCTGTGTTGCATTCTAGTTTAACATTCCCCAGAACGTAGGTGGGTTTTGGGTTGCCCCTCCCCAAATATAAAACCCAGCACTTGCTCTTGTTAAACTTAATTTGATTTGTGATAGCTCAGTCCTCCAATCTATCCAAATCTCTCTGCAGTGCCTCACATCCTCCAATGGAGTCAACAGCACCCCCCAATTTAGTGTCATNCCAGGATCCTGTTGGCCCTCTTGGCCGATGAGGCACACTGATGACTCATCTTCATCTCAGTATCTATTATTACTCCCAGATCCCTCTCAGCTGTGTTGCATTCTAGTTTAACATTCCCCAGAACGTAGGTGGGTTTTGGGTTGCCCCTCCCCAAATATAAAACCCAGCACTTGCTCTTGTTAAACTTAATTTGATTTGTGATAGCTCAGTCCTCCAATCTATCCAAATCTCTCTGCAGTGCCTCACATCCTCCAATGGAGTCAACAGCACCCCCCAATTTAGTGTCATCCGCAAACTCGCTAACTAGTCCTTCAAGTCCTAGATCCGAGTCATTTGTAAAGATACTGAACAGTATTGGTCCTAAGACGGATCCCTGCGGTACCCCACTCGTCACCTGCCTCCAGCTTGAAGTAACTCCATTTACCACAACCCTTTGAGCTCTATCTCTCAGCCAGATGTATATTCACCTAATGATTTTTTTATCTTGCTTTATGCCCAACATTTTGTCTGATAGGATGCTATGGGAGACAGTATCAAAAGCTTTACTAGAGTCCAAGAAGATTACATCAGCTGATCTCTCTTGATCAACTAGATAGGTAATCTTATCATAAAACCAAATCAAGTTTGTGAAGCATGACTTCCCTTTTACGAACCCATGCTGACTAAGACTAATAACTGTGTTGTCTGACCGGTGCTTATCTATGGCTCCCAGAATGATCCCCTCCATAATTCTGCCTGGTACTGAAGTAAGCCTAACTGGTCTGTAATTACCAGGGTCATTCCAGTTAACCTTCTTGAAAATTGGAACTACATTAGCACG
>VWZO01020662.1:0-36541 GCA_013396975.1 Bucco capensis | reverse complement strand
TCAACTAGATCTGCAGCAGCATTTATTTATCCTTTCTGACCATTTCAGCTTCTACCTGTAGGACTCTATGATGTTGAATTTCTCTCTTCTTTCTTAAGTTAAAAAAAAATTCCTGTTTATCTTTCTCAGATTCCATAATTTGGGATGGCATTAGATTAAGCATAATTTGGGCTGTACCGAACTTTTAAACCGTGTGGTAATCCATCATGTCAGTTTAGTTGTGAATGTGCCAGTTTCTTCATATTTTAAACTACATAAATAAGATTAGCTTGTTGCTGACTGTTCCATAATACACTGTGAAAATGCCACTCTGGCTATGTAACTAAATTCAAATTCTTGAAGGTCAGTATGACTAGAAGTTTCCTTCTGATTTAAAACACATTATACTTTCCTTCTTTAACTCTTTACTCAAGTGTGCTGTTACTTGAATACATACTTCAATGTGTTTGAATGAAAACGGGAGACACAGTTGTGGTTAATTTTCATTCTGGGAATGTCTCAAAGAGAATTATGAAACCATGAATAGGATCTTGAATAAGAGTATTAGTTTTGTATGCAGTAAGACAGTTGAGAAGTGAGTTGCTGCCAGCTAGAAAGATAGATGTAAGTCCCTGTCTAAAACTGGAATATTTTTTTTACACAGATTAGTGGCAAAAAAATCCAGAACCAAAGGAAGTAAAGTTTATTTCAGGTTTTGAATAAAGACATCATGTGAAGCGATCCTCCTAGTTTAGTGACAGTAGATATCCTCTAACTAGTAATTCCTAATTCCTCTGGAGTTATAATTAATTGTTTGGTATATAGATTTAAACTGGCTATTAATATTCAGTAACCCATTTTCAAGGGGTGAGCAGGGTGTCTAAATGAAAAAGACACCATAACCTTTCAGAACATTCACATGAATTCAAGTAGCATTAGCCTGTATGATTAAACACACATGAGAATGCATAAACTACACATTTTATTAGTATTACATAAATATACTTTACATCCAAAGATCACTTTTGCTAGTGAATGTATTTAGAACAACAGAAAAAAACCAGCATGTATGAACAATTCATCACAGTATCTTTACAGATTCCCAGGTAAAGTACTTGCATCAAATGAAATCTTATACCTGCCTACATCATTCAACAATTATAATAGTTGTCTGAGATACTTTCAAAATAAATTCCGGCTTTAAAAGTAACTCTAATTCTTACATGTCATACAAGAGTCTGGGTTCAAGCAAACCTCATCTAGTTAGTAAATATATCAAACCTAACATCAGTAACTACTGTGGATTAGAGGAAAAATAAGGGCACTAACAGAAAAAGTGGTTACTGTTGAAGGCGAAAGTCCCTTTTCTCCATGTTTTAATATGATTGAATTTTTCCCATTTCCCTTTCCTTATATTTTTTGTTATATTATTTACATTGTATTCAAAATACTGGTTTTGGGTTGCAAAGGTATTTGATTTTATACAAATAAATGCTAAAAATATTAAAATATTAATTTAGGCTTTTGAGTGATAGTGAACCTGAAAAAAAGAAGTCTGAAATATATTTCACAATTTCTTACCAAGTATTAATTTTACAGAAGAAGATGCATTATATTTTGTTGCAAATATACATTATAGCAGGTAACTCAGTTGTTTTCCACAAAATGATGAGAAATACATATAAAATTAAACCACTTAACACTTTGGTTTGATTTTTTTTTTTCAGTCTAAGAAAAATACATACTTTTTGTCAATCTACAGTCCATATTCTGTCTACTTTAGTTTTCTAGTAACATTATGTCCAGATAGATTGCAAGAGGTGAAAATCTTTCCATAGATTTCAACTGATTTTGTTTTGATACATGCTTCAATTGTGATGAAATTAAAAGTATGTGACACACAAATCTCTTGTGGATTCACTTAAAATAAATTGTATTTGCCAACATTATTTGAATCAACTGAATAAAATAAACTTTTTATTCTGCAACTGTCAACTAAAGAGAGGACATATATTGCAAATTAATAGTAGATTATGATCTGTATTAAGGATCTGAGAGTCTGGAAGTGCAGTCTGGAACTTACTCTACAAGTTAATAAAATTTTTGATAAAAGTTTCCAGTCTGGGGTATGAATAGGAAGGAAAAATGGTTAAGGTACTTTATTAGACTAACAGTTGACACAATACAGAACTTTCCTGTAAAATTAAGCTACTCACTTTCTCTTCCCCAGAAAACACCAGAAAAACTGTTTTTAATAGAATTAAACTAATGTCATCGCAATATTTGGATAATGAAAATAGTTAATTTGAATTTTGAAACTTGTTCAATTACCTAAAAGGCCTGGCAAAGAGCTGTAGTGATTCTATGGCAAAAGTTCTATTGCTCATAACATTAAATAAGTAGATGATACTGTATGATGACTATTATTTCTAATTTTCATTGGAAAATCTATAAGTCTTCTTTCATAAAGCTCCCTTTTCTCCAATTTTGCACATCTTAGAGGGATTTAAAAGAAACATTTTGGATCTAAACTTCTTGCCTAACAAATAGCCTAGCAAATAGAGCTAAAGTGCCTTTTACAAGCTTTAGATTATGGAATGTAAAGCATGCTGCTGTGACTTCTATTTAGAAGTTAACACCATAAAATTAGACAGAACTTGTGTATATTGGATTTCCTTTTAATCTTTAGTTTGATAATAGATGTTGATCCATTTCTTTCCTCCCTTTTCTTCCTTCATTTCTTAATAACGGTTGCAGCTGCTTTTCTCATTCCCTTCTGCTCCTTGTTTGTGGGTTATCTTAGTAGTTTGCTTGTTTTTACATTAATAATTTATTTTATTTTACTGTTTAAAGTTAAAGGATATTTAAATGTGACTTTTGTAGCTTTTAATATCATGTTGTACTTAAAATACTGTATTAATATAAAATTTATTTTTATTTTTGGACAGAGGAAAAACGGAAAGAATTCTTTTCATTAGTAAGACCTTCAGTAAAATAGATGGAAACAAATCTCCATTCATGAAAAAAAAATATTGCCTTTCCTTTTAAAATGCAGAAATGAAAGCAAATATATATATACACATATACACACCTATGCATATATGCATGTGTGCATCTAGATGTGCGTCTAGATGTTATTAAAGGTTTAACTAGTAATAAAAAAAATAAACTGACCTAGATTTAGTTTTATTACTAATGGTGCTTTCCTACAGGATCTGTATTTAGCTTTTGGTATTATATTATCATACTATCACATAATGGAGCAAAGAAAATCAATTTCCTGAAGGAATTTTATATAGGAAATTTTTAATAGGAAATATAAAAATACAAGTATAATAAAAGATAGTTATTGGAATTTGAAACTATTCATCCATTGATTATGCTGCATATCATCCATTCATGACTAATTTTCCTATATTTAATATTTTATATTTCCTGTGATTTATGTCTAGGCAAGAAATGGTGTTTACTGGGTTGGGTGATAATCATAATACAGTAATCTTCCTTTTGAATTTAGGGGTTTATGACAACTACCTTCTGTCAGCACCTAGTATCTTTTATTTTCTAAGAAAAATTGTATCTGAGAATGACTTTCAAATATCTAAGACTCATTAAGTTGTTTGGAAGATGATTCATGATAGAATCATATCGTAGAAAGTTCTAGGTTGAAAGGGACCTTAAAGACCGTCAGGTTCCAACCCCCCTACATTGGCAGGGGTGCCACCCACTAGACCTGGTAGCCTATTATAGGGTATGTAAATGACTGGAGGTATCCATCTTTTCCCCCCTTCACCCCCCGACCATTACTGTGTTTGTTTGTAAAACTCTCCGTGGGGGGTAGCCTTTCCACCTGCTGAGTCGCGCAGGCAGGAGCCAAGCGGGCTGCGGTGGGTGCCAGCAGGGTCAAGCCCCGGTAAGCCCCGGTGACAGAGGCACAGGGATCACTGCCGGAAGTGGGGTGCAATCCCCCAGGTGCTGGGCAGTGGCGGCGGCAGCCCCCAGAGTGGCGAACAGCAGCAACTGGCACCTGTGAGTCCCCAGAACAGCGGCAGTGGTGACAGCCTGCACCCATGAGTCCTGGAGCAGCTGCAAGAGACGGTAGACAAAGTGGCAATGCAGCTGTGATGCAGCCATGGTGTGGAAGGCAGAAGCATGAATGGCCTGCCAGGAGGGAGGGGCTTCCGCTGCGGGGAGTCCTGGGAGCTCCCTGTCCTTCTGGAGAAGAGGGTGAGAGGAAGAAAGCATGCACTTCTCCATCTTGTGGCAGCACGCTCAGGCAGCCAGACCATCCATTCATCTCCTGTCCGCTCACCCACCCATCATGATCATCTACCACCCGGGTTTCCTCCATACTCCATTTCACCTGCCACCTCATCTTAATCAGACTGCACCCAAGCAGGTTTTACTGCGAGTGGGGGGGGCAGCCAGTACCATCAGGGAAATAAACAGGATTTGGGTTTGCATATTTTGACTTTAATTATAACTCGTATTGAAGTTCAGATATATATGTATATATTTTTTTAAAAAGAAAGAAGATGGGGAGCATGTTGATCTAAATGTGTAGTTGACATGCTAAAAATATTAAATAATATCAACCATAAGTGATTACTGCTAATTACAGGGAGATTGTTTAGGAGAAAAATTAAAATAGAAAAGATCAATTGTATGTGCTCTTAGGGCATTGTGTTAGCTAGGTCATATAGAGGGAAACATAATGAGTATTCACTGTCAACATTTTAAGTCATTATGGGAATCATTATAAATGAAGATATTTATTCAGTCCATGCCAGACTGAAGGAAGAGATTTCCAGAAGGTAGGCCAGATGGTTAAGTGGATTTTACTGCAGATCTGTGCTGACCCATCCCCAGTGCTCCAAGAGCCACCATCATGTCTGTGAGACACTGTGAAATCAATAGTAATGTCAGCTGAATTTCGGAGTGCTGAAGGATTGTCAGAGTTTGGGAACACAATTTTTTGAATCCAATTCTCAGTATTCTTTACATATTGTGAAGAATTTCCTCAGTGCTCTGTGGAATTTAGTGAACAGAGGACAATCAGAAACTGACCATTTCAGAAAGTTTTTTAAAATCATGTACTTCTCTATCTTTTAGTGTGAAGCACTCTGTATCTAAGCAGATTTTGTCAGCACACAGATCATTTGTTTTGATTCTATTTTTTGAAAGGACAACTTTTATTTTGATAGCCTTCGGTATGTTATTAGCCAAATGTCTTGTCTTTTGAAAAAAAATTATAAACTTTCAAGAATAATTTCAGCTAAAAACTAAGCACTATCAAATTTCCCAGCCTGAAAGGAGCACTGTAACGTGCTAACGGAGTAGTAGCGGCAACAGCAGGCTAACACAGTAACCACCATAAGTCCTTTCTCTTTCTTGAAAGTTTTCTTTATCAGCGTTACTCTTCCCAGTACAGGACTGTCCTCTTATAAAAAGTTAATGCTGGAATGACTTTCTGATACTGTCCTTAAATATTGCCTTAAAGACTAAGATCTCTGTAACCCCACTCTGAACACTTTGTAAGTGAGAGCTTTTTTGATATCTCTTTTATTGCTGTTATTTTGTCATAATTCTCTTTTTATTTTTAATTGTTTACAAGGCATTGTTCTCTATTCTCAAAGGCATTAAGCAGGAAAAAACTGAGGCAACAGGAAAGTGAACTAGTCACTTTACTTATGCAGCCAGTTCCCAATAGAAAGGTTTATTTAGAAGGAGAATGACTAGGATTACTCAATTTCCTGCTTCATTGATGATGAAGTTCCCTTAGTCAGTTCCCTTGGCACTGCGTACAAGGAGCTTAATGAAGAGGGAAATTAATTCTCAGTGGCAACCACCTGTAGCTGCTAACTTATTCACTCATGCTGTCAGTCCTCCTTGGCCCCCATCTGGCTAAGAGCACTTGTCACTCAATCAAAATCCTGTTTTCTGAGCACTTTAGGATATCTGTGTTTTTGTTATGTGAATGATATCTAGTATAAATATGCTACAGATATTTATGTAATCATTTGCATTAGGAATAGATGATAGCTATTTCACTGCAGTCACTCCGACCAATAAGTCTAGGCACTTACCAGACCATCCTCTTTTAGATGGGACTACTAGAGTTCTAGCTATTGCTGGTAGGTGGATGCTAGCAGAAATTGAACAAATAAATAAGATACTGTAGTCCAAAGAGAACTTCTCATTTAAGAGATGCTTAAATTTAAGAAGAACTTGACTGTGTGATTTCAAATCCAGTACTCCTTTGGGACTTGTGCAGTTCATCATCACACTTATTCCTAGGCACTATCACAATCCAGAAAGGAGGGATTTAATCAATAAAACCCAGAAGAAGTCCTGATTTTGTAGATTATATCACTTAATACATGCTAGCATGATCACATGCTATAAGAAATGTTAATTATTACTTCTTTTATTTCGCTCCCCCCGGATTGGGATAGAATAGTTAGTCTGTATGGTATTTACATGGCAAGGTTTTAGTAGTGGGAGGGCTATAGTGGTGGCTTCTACGTTAAGATGTGAGAAGCTTCCCCCATGTCTGATAGAGCCAGTGCCAACTGAATCCAGGACAGACCTGCCACTGGCTGTAGCTGAGCTAGTCAGTGACAGTGGTCGCACCTCAGTGATAATGTATTGGAGAAGGAGGAAAAAACTGCTGTTAAATAGCAGCTGGGAGAGACAAGTGAGAATATGTGAGAGAAACAACTTTGCAAACATCAAGGTCACTGAAGAAGGAGAGCAAGAACCTGCTCTAGGAAAAGGAGCAGAAAATCCCCTGTAGCCCATGGTGAAGAACATGATGAGGCAGACAGTTCCCTTGCAGACTATGTAGGTCTGTGGTGGAGCAGATATCTATCTGCAGACTGGGGAGAAGGACTGGAGAGAAGGTGTTTTGATTTTATTTCTCATCACTGTACTCTGATTTGTATTGTAATAAATTAATTTCCCTAAGCTGAGTCTCTTTGGCCCATGCTGTAAATGGTGGGTGATCTCCCTGTATCAACTTATGAGCCTTTTGTGATATTTTCTCTCCCCTGGTCCAGCTGAGGAGAAAAAGTGGCTTGGTGAGCCCCTGGCATCCAACCAACTGACCACATAGTCACATACCCCAAAATGTTAGACACTAAACATTAGCTACATCCAGAGGATTAAGCCTCTAGGCGCTTTGAAGTGGAACCCAAAATGTCAATTTAAGAAGGTAGCTGAGAACATGTTGCATGAAATAAGAATTTTCATCCCTTTCTCAGAATAACAGAATCACTAGTCAGCTTGCTTATACAGGGAATTTGAAAAACCTCGAAAGCCTACATAAATATTGTGTTACATTTTGGTTTAATTTATCCTCATGCTTACCAACAAGCATTGTGATAGTGCGGTTCTTCCTAGTTGTCCTAATAATAGGCTTATGTTTTCAATAAAGTACCAACAATAAACCTAATCTTCTGTTTTGAAAGACTCATTCCAAGTCTGAAGGAATGTGAATGGTTTCTCATTTTCTATGTGCTTTTGAGGTGCCGTAATTAACTTTTTAATAAGAACAATTTTCCCTGCACATGATTTTTTACAGTGTATGGATTGTGCCAAAGAAAGTTCTGCGGAGTAAGATAGAGAATATGAAGCGATTGAGAAAAACAGATTGCAAAGTATATTCTTCCACACTGTGAAATCCTAATGATGACAGATTGCTGTCATCATTAGAGTCTGAGCTCTGTTGTTTGCCAAAATTATTACACAGTTCTGACAAAAAAAAAGGAAATATTTCAGCACAGCATATTTGAGGCAGAAATATACTTCACAACAAAAATATTTGTGTGACTATTAGAATACGTAAAGCATCTCAGACTGCGTAGGTCCATGTACTTTTTCAACTATGCCAATCTGCCAATTTTCTTTAGCTCCATGAGAAACCATTAAACCTACCTTCAGCAAACTTCATTCTTTCCCACTGATACCACTTTTACCAAGAATCATGCATTCTCATCTTGCTCAGCACCAGCTCTTCCTTTTCTATTTTCTCACCACCTACTTCCTTTCTTACTTTGAGAAATCCCTCTGCTAACTTTCCTGATGTACGTGTACAGCTAAAATCATATGGAGAAGCAAGTCCATCAGTCTGCACCCTGCTTGCTCACAGATTTGTGATGGTTTAAAAAAGGTGGTCACCCTTTTAAAATGAAAACACCCTTTTAAAACAAAAACCACCCTTTTAAAAAGAAAAAAAAAAAGTCACATGAGGATAACTGTGTTTCTTATGTTTTTGTATTCTTACTCTTCATCTTTTTTTCTTCTGATTTCCTCCTCTCTTCCGGCCATCTGTTTAAATTTTTTAAGTAATTTTTCACATATTTTTTTTAGTTAGGTTTTTATTTATTTTATTTCAATGTTTCTACCAAGCATTGCTTCTATTAGCTCAATAATACTGGTTTTCATATGACAGAAATATTTTTTCATTTTCTTCATTAAGAACACAGTAATAGCTACCATGACTACTTCACTGCTATGATTGTTTCCTATCCACAGTTTGCTAGATAGGATTTCATGCAGCTTTCAACAGATCATGAAATATATTTTGCTGTTTCCAGAGGATATCCAAAAGCTTGAGAGGAGGTCATTCAACACTTTTGAAGACTCTACTTTTGTCTTCTTGTCCCTTCTTTTGTAAGTAAATATTGTGCCCTACACTTACTTTCTTAGTTGATGTGATTTATACTTAATGACACAGAAATCTACTGATGAGAGTTTACTTTTATTACCTATTTCTCATAGGATTTTTAGTAGCAATGTTTAAAGGATGAGAATTGCACAGTCCAGAGAATGGAGTATCAAGAAATGTGAAGAATCTACAAAAATTATTTTTATTCAGTTTTTTAAACTCATCCTCTTATTAGTGTATGCAAGTTCTAACTTTTTACAGAAAATTATTAGAAGATTCTCAGGCTACCAGGCACTTAATTCAACATCTGCAAAAGCTTCAATGCCCTGTGGAGCAATGAAGAAGAAAATAAAGGCATTCTGTATAGTTTTTATGGTGTGCAACTAGATAGGGAACTGAGATTACTGTACTAAGTTCTTACAGGCTTAAGGTCTGGAAAGAAGTTCTATTGTTCACCCAATTATTTAAGGCAAGTGGATTATATGAGATGGAAATTTTGAAAGAATAAAATATATTTGTATTTCCCATAGGAACAATTTTTTAGGTAATTGTATGCTTTTATTTCCTACAGAGATTACTTATTTTAAATAGAAATGCATCTAATTAGATGACAGATAAAGGAATAATGACTTTTTCAGTATTGAGAGATAAAACTAGCTTCTGAAATTAGGTACATCAGTTAGGGAGAATGAAGTCCAAGAGACACCATATATAAAATTTTAATTTTTATTAATATTATTTTTATTAATCTCTGGAATGCAACTTTTTTTTAATTTAGAAGATGTATGCTTTGAAACTAGTTATTCTTTCATTTTAAACATTAACTTTATTTTTGATTGAGGTTCTCTAAGTAGTTTCATCACCATGCAGAATCTGAGGAATATAGGCTCATCTGATGAAAGAATCTGAAGGATTCAGGCTACTCACGACAACAAAGAATTTGAGGTGCTGGAGTGTCAGAGGTCAGATTAATAAGCAGGGACTCTGCATCTCAGGGTATAACAGCAAAGACAACTTTATTATGGAGTATTCACAAAATATATAGCTTGAAAGGCAGGGAAAAGACAACCCAACCCATGTGTCATGTTTACCTGACACATACAAAAGCAAGCCAGCTTCACCCACCTTATAAGGAAAGGGCCATCAAGGCTTAATGGCTGGGTGATTTAGAGACAAAGCCAGCTCCTCCATTAGCAGACTGGCTGGGGGCAGAAACAAAGGTTACTTCCACAGAGCAATCATGTCCTTTGTATCTTCTGAGGTAAACATGTTTATGTTGACCTGCACCTTTGCCCTTTACTTGTGTCTCAGTGATTTTCCATAGGGCTACACTAGAGAGCATTCAAAGAAGGACAATGAAGACCATGAAGGATCTAGAGCCCATGTCTTATAAGAAGCCACTGAGGGAACTGAAGTGGTTCAGACTGGAGAATAGGAGGCTCTGGGGAAACCTTAAAACTACCTGAAAGGAGGTTGTAGTGAGGTGGAGGTCAGTCTCTTCTTTCAAGTCACAAGTTATAGGGCAAGAGCAAATGGCCTTAACTTGCACTAGGGGAGATGTAGATTTGATATTAGGAAAAATTTCTTCACTGAAAGGGTTGTCAAGCATTGGGACAGGCTGCCCAGGAAAGTTACCATGCCTGGATGTATTTAAAAGATATGTAGGTGTGATGCTTAGGGACATGGTTCAGTAGTGGACTTGGCAGTGTTAGGTGGATCTTAAAGGTCATGATACTCTTGGTCCATTCTGGAAACCTTGTATGCAAGAAAGAAAAATAATGTCCAGCCAGGAGGAAGGACCATTTTCTTTACTGTAGGTACTATGTTGTGTTGTGGTTTTAACAGTCATAAGCGATACAACCAGAATCTTCCATATACATTTCCTATATTCTTTAATCGAAGTTGCTCAGCATGCTGGTCCTATTGCCACAGGTAATAGGTGGCAGGGATGATGATGAGCCCCAGGGAGCTGGTTAGAAAGTAGAAAGCCATATTGCCACTGTCATCGTACTGGAACTGCTGGCCCTCCAATGCTTCTCAGCACTTCACCAGCTGAATGCCTACCCCTGCTGCTGGCTGGCCCGTCTCTCCCATCTCAGCTTGCGCAGGTCTGAGCCACCTGCTCTGGGATCTCATGAGAATGGGTACTCCTTCGTCCTCTCCCAAGCACTGCAGAGGAAGGAGACATGTCATTGTGCAGCCACCATAGCCATAGTGGTGTCACAAGCCAGAAAACACATTGGAGCGAGATGGACCAGGTCAGTCTCTTCTCCTGGGCTACCTATGAGAGGACATGAAGAAATGGCCTCAAGCTGCACCAAGGGAGGTTTAGAAAGGATGCTAGGAAAAATTTCTTCACTGAAAGAGCTGTTAGGCATTGGAATAGGCTGCCCAAGGAAGTAGTGGTGTCACTGTCCCTGGAGGTATTTAAGAAATGTATAGGTGATAGATGTAGTACTTAGGGAAATAGTTTAGTGGCATGGTGGTGGTGGGTTGGCAGTTGAACTTGATGATCTTAGAGGTCTTCTCCAACCTTAATGATTCTGTGAGTCTGTCTTTTCCCAACCTAATAACTTCTATGATTCTGTGACTCTATTCTATATGCTTTAAGATATTCCTTCTGGTTTTGACTTCCTAAACCTGCATCATCACTGTGCATTTTCTCATGTATTTCAATAGCAATTATATTAGGATTAATTCTAAAGTAAGTAAAATAAATCTTTATTCTCTTGTTTTTGGCTTCACAGAATTAAATCTTGGTTGATACATATCACAGAATCACTGAATGGTTGGAGTTGGAAGGGACCCACAAGTATCCAACTGCTGGCCCTACACTGGACAACCCAAGACTCATACTACATGCCTTAGAGAGTTGTCCAAGCACTTCTTGAACTCTGTCAGACTTGGTGGCATGGTCATTTCCCTAGGGAGGCTGTTCCAGAGCCCTACCACTCTCTGGGAGAAAAACCTTTTGCTGATATCCAGCCTAAACCACCCCTGATTGAACTTCATTCCATTTCCTCTAGTCCTTGATTCTTTCCATTTCCTCAATATTTATAAGTACTTACTTTGTTAAAAAAAGAAAAAAACTACTATGATAGCCACAGTAGTGAACTAAAAAAACCTAGTAAACACAAGTATTTGTTGAAACAGTTGTTAAATACTAGATATTAAACTTTATTTTTCCACATCTTTCTTGTTAACAGCTTTTGTATGTAACAAATATATTCGTGTTTTATTGCTAGCAAGTACCTAAGAGATTTTGCACTGTTGATTATTAGATTAAAGGTGCAATAGAAATATTGAAGGTTGCTTTAGGTAAGCTTTCAATAATTTTATAGATGAAAGATTGTGTATTACAGTAGACAAATATCATTAATATATAGTAAAATAATCCTCTTCCTAGTAAAAAAAAGTCTTTAGAATATAGTTATGTATTATTAATCAGTTGATTGAACATGATTACAGTATTTTTTTATTTAGTTAAGTTCAACAGATTTTATCAAAATGTAATCTTTGTAAAAATAATAGTTCAGTGGCAGTAGACCTCACATGTAAGAATATTAAAAAATCCTGAGGTTAAAATTTAATTTACAATTTAAATAAATGTGAAGGAACCTTTAAACAAAATGTTACAAAGATAAATTTGAACAGATACTCCTCAGTGCATTGTTGCATCTGCTTAAGTTCATAAAATAAAATGTTAGCATTTTTTGTGATATTTTTTGAATGAGGGTTTCCTTAGGCCACTGATCTTTATTTTTTTATTCTGTAAGGACTTAGAAAACCTTATTCTTTCAAGACATTTCGAGACAAGACATTGTAGACTGAAGAAAAAAAATACATTTGACACAATTGAGTGCAATCACTTAAGTACAGTTCTGAGACAGCTTTTCTTCATAATAATAATAACAACAATAACAATAATTGAGGGATTTACCTATATTTTAAAAACAAACCTCCTTGTCTAAAACTTGTATTTCTTGGACAGTTTAAAAAAAACCCACAATTAAGGCATGTACATCTGTCCAAACTTTAGTAACCAATGGTTTCATTTAGTTTTGCAATGATGCAATTGAAAATGCCAGTGAATGAATGTAAACCAGATTAAACACCTTCAATGAAAGAGACGTGACAATGAGTATTTCACTAGATACAAACACTACAAATTATTTTCTTACTATTGAAACATCAGCTAAAATATAACTTGATTGCTGAATCACAGTTTAAATCTGTTTGTATAGGCAAAAATGGTCTCTCAGATAGTGTAGTAAGAAGTTTGTGATGAACAGACTACTGCTTTTCCTCTCTTTTCTCTGCATTGGACAACTATATTCTATCTGGGATTAAAGAAGAAGACACCTTGGAGCTGGTTTTAGAAGCCAAATACAAAAAACAATTGAGTGGCTGTGATTGTTATAGTCTTATTCAAAACACTCCAACTCAGGATTATATTCTACTCTTTTATTCCTAAAGCATCTGTAGTATTACACAATCAAAAAACACTGTCAAGTATCACAAAATCTAAAACAATTCACAATTTAGATATTACATTTTCTTTTTACTCCTGAAATGGCTATATCTTCAGTTAGGCTTCTTCGGAGCTGTGATGTTTGTACAATCACCAGGACAATCAACAACAACAACAAAAGCAGAAATTCCTGAGGAAATACAGGACAAGAAGGTATGGGATGTAATAGAGGCATCAAGCACTGTGAGAGCTGGCTGCTCTCATGAGACTTCAGAATGACCAAAGGCTGATTTACCAATAACAACATTTCTCAGCTATGGT
This sequence comes from Bucco capensis, assembly GCA_013396975.1. Lineage (NCBI taxonomy): Eukaryota > Metazoa > Chordata > Aves > Piciformes > Bucconidae > Bucco > Bucco capensis. The sequence goes on along the minus strand of VWZO01020662.1, from coordinate 23,102 downwards.
CTGCAAATACCTGGAAAGTTGCCTTATGCTGGCTTCTGCTTCTTTTTCTCCCTCCAAAGAAAAGAAAATCTGTGCAAACAACTTAAAAATAAGAGGAATCTGGCCCAAGATCCCAAATGTCTGAAGTAATGAAAACCAAGGCTTCAGGAATGCAATTTTTACATCTTAAAGCCAAATAACATTACATTTTATAATATACTTATCACAATATGTTTCTATAATATTATTTCTCTCATTAGATTCTGGTATGATAAGTAATTAGAAACAGCAGAAAGGACAGTTTAATTTATCTGTCATTCCAAGTAGTAATGAAAATGTTTTTATGTCATGCATAACAGTACATAATGTAATCTAAATAAAATCCTGTTATGCCAGTGGCTTGAGAACATTCCTCATTTGTAAAAAAATGCCAGTTGATCTTCTGCCAAAATAAATCATTCACAGAGGATATCACAAATAGTAAGCTGATGAGAAAACATGATCTCTGAGGAACGGTTAGGTTTATTTAGATGAGAAAAGACTTAGAGGAACACAATGATAGCTTTTGCAATATATCCACTGTCTTCATAAAGACAACAGTGAAAATTAGCTGTTCCTGTCCTCTGTATTTGCTTCACTGAAGTAGTTTCTGTTTGACAGACATTTATTCTCTGTTTTCAGAAGTCTGAGTAGTGAGTTCAGCAACACTACCAGGCAACCAAAACTGTTTGTTACTTGGAGATCTAGCAAGAGTTTAACTATTTTACCCTGCATATCCCCATTACTTAGCACAAGAAATGGTATAAAATGACAATAAAATAAAAGAGCATCAGTAAAAAGTTAATAGACATGATTGACAATCACCAAAATATACTCACTCGGTTTTAATCTTTCTCAGAGTAACTAAGATGACCATCAAACACAAGAATCATAGAATCATAGAATGTTAGGGGTTTGTAAGGGATCTAGAAAGAANCTTTTTTTTTTAATTTCAAACAGTTTTGAAATAAATACATAGGCCAGGTTCCTCTGAGACCGGAAGAGTGGAAAACTACTACGTTTGGAGAATGTCCAGTATATTTCTTAGCTTATGCAGAAATATGTACTTGCAGCAGATATATGTATACATACACACATATACATGCCTTACACATATCAAGATAACTTATATAAAAAAAAATAAAAATTAAAAAAATTAAATGAATTCTAGTAGAGAACTTGTGTCTGTCTCTTGATTTCCATCTTTTTTTTTAATACTGTATCTGTTTAGATATGTGCAATCTTATTCCTAGCAGAGTGACTACATTGTAATGTTATTTGAAACAAAATACTAGTTCATTCACAGCAGTTTTTTCTTCATTTATTTTTCCCCCGTAATCTGAAATTCCATAACAGCATAACGTGAATACTTACTTTTTTTCTTATTTGGAATATCTGCCTATTTCTTGTTTTATTGGCTGATAACAATTTTAAATAAAATCTTTATACCTTGCAATTGTAATTTGAGATCTAAGTTTCTCAGGATTCTCTTTTCTAGCTGAGATCCAGAAAGAGGGGTTGAGGCGCTAATATATGAATGATTTTATCACTGTGCTATTTTCTCATTATCATTTCTGTTGACAATTCTAGGTAAAAGTAAATTTCAAGTGAAACACCTTCCTATAAGGAAAGGCTGAGAGAGTTTTGATTGTTCAGCCTGGAGAAGAGAAGGCTCTGGGGAGACCTCGCAGCAGCCTTCTAGTACTTCAAGTGGGCCCATAAGAAAGACAGGGACAGTCTTTTTAGCAGGACATGTTGTGATAGGACAAGGGGTAATGGCTTTAAAGTAAAAGAGAGCAGATACAGGCTAGATACAAGGAAGAAATTGTTCACAGTGAAGGTGGCAAAACACAGGAACATGTTGCCCAAAGAGAGGTGATAGATGCCTCATCCCTGGAAACATTCAAATCAGACTGAATCTGAGCAGCTTCATCTAGCTGAAGATGTCCCTGCTCACTGCAGAGGGGTTGGACTAGATGATCTTTAGAGGTCCCTTCCAATCCCAAACATTCTATGATTCTCATGTAGCACTATATAGGCATAAACATCTTCAGAACTTTGTTGAGTGATTTAGAAGCTGGTATGAGGAAAAGATTTTAAAATTTACATTGCATTGAGGTTTTATATATGTATATATATATATATATATATTAAGCCAAACACTAGAGTATTTTCGGTATCTCAAACCAAAAATGCACAATGTTTGAGGATTTTTTTTAAACAAGGGGTTGAAGGAAGCACTGAAAGGTTACACAGCATTTGAAAAATTTCTGAGTAAAAGAGACTGTGCAGTTTAACGCAATACATTTGTAAACAAAATCAGTGCTATGATAGGTTGTTTGGTTAGGGGAAGGATTTTGAGGGCCAAGTTTGCCATGGGCATGGAATGCTTAAGTAACTAAATTTAATAATCTAGCAATAATTAGTAGCCAAAAAGCTTAGACATACAGGAATGTAAAAAACTTTTTTCTTGATAGATGAAAATTCTATAATGGATATAAATGCATACTTACACTTCAGTGCACGAATCAGTCATTGACTACTTGGGTTTAGGAAGACAATTCTTTTATAAATAGATTATTTTATGATTTTTTTTAAAGAGATCTGATAATGTCAGATACCAGAAACAGAAAGGAAGGATAGAAAAACTGATCTGAAGTGTTTATGATGTTACCTTCTGTAATCTTTTGATAGAGGATATTGATAAAATTGAAAGCACTTTTTGATAAATTATTTTAAAAATGTTAGTCTTTCTAAAGAAATATATTTTCTTTCTTCTGGTTTGCCCTAGAGGGAAGCTTTGCTAGCATACTTAGTGGTAGTGGTTTTGGTATCACATACATTTATTTAATAATAAAACTGCGTCTGTGCAAAAAACCCAGGATAATTGGTTCCTAGAATGTCTTTGATATGAGTCAGCTATAGATATAGAAAGTCTACTCAACTCTTTTCCAAGTATTGTTGTTACACCTGAATGGAAGAAGAAAACCCTAGAATATACACATCATCTAAGCAATCAATTTCTTCTCCTTAGGAAACTGCAAAATATCCAGGACCTCAGAGTAGTTTAATCCATCTGGTTTGATCTCAACATAAGTTTAAAAAAAATTCACATCTTTATAGTCAATCTGCAGTAAGATGTTAGAAAAAGAAAGTACCAGCCTCAAAAAAATATTTCAAGCAAGCAATATATGTACAGAGATCATCATAGATTTGTTATGAAGTCAGACTTATGTTCAATTCTAAAAAATCATATATATGTGAAATGATGGAAGTTTTGTAATATTAGTTTTGTAATATTTGTAATGACTTTCTTTTAAGACAGTTATAGCTTTTTTTCTTAAATCAAGCAGTTTCCAAAGCATAAGTTATGTTTAAATGAAAACTATAGCAAACTTTTTTGGATAATGAGATTCCATGTTAATCCCCCACACTGCAAATCAATTATTTAAAGCCTTTCACAGCTAATGGATCATATAGTACTTTCTGATTAATGCCAACTAACTAGTTTTAATGCAGTGAAGCAATCAACAATCTTAACTACTCTATTTTAATAATACTTTTCTGTGTTTAAAGAAGAAATATTACAAAATATTTTTAAATAAAATAGTTTCACATGAAAAACTCCCACAAAAATCAACTGCAGCAGAGAATATATAGTTGTGCTTACCAGTAATAGACAAAGGACCATTACCATGGAATCACAGAATGGTAGGGGTTAGAAGGAACCTCTGGCAACCATCTAGTCCAACCCTCTTCTAAAGCAGGTTCACCTAGATCAGGTTGCACAGATTCACATGTAGGCAGGTTTTAAAAGTCTCCAGAGCAGGACACTCCACAACTTCTCTGGGCATCCTGTTCCAGTGCTCTGTCACCCTCAAAGGAAAGGACTTTTCCTCATTTTCAGATGGATTTTCCTGTGTTCTAAGTTGTGCCCATTGTCCCTTGTCCTATCACTGGACATTACCGAAAAAGTTCTGGACCCATCCTATTGACACTCACCCTTCAGCACTGATAAGATCCCCTCTCAGTCTTCTCTTCTCCAGGATAAGAAGTCCAGGATTCTCAGCCTTTCCTCATAAGACAGATGCTCCAGTTGTCCTCCATTGGACTCTCTCCAGAAGAGCCCAGAACTGGACACAGTACTCCAGATGTGGCCTCACTAGGGCAGAGTGGAGGGGCAGGAGATCCTTCCTCAACCTGCTGGTCATGCTCTTCTTAACGCACCTATGCACTGTAGGATACCATTGGCCTTCTCAGCCACATGAGCACACTGCTGGCTCATGCTTAACTTGTTCTCCACCAGGACTCTCAGGGTGTTCTCCATCAAGCAACTTTCCAGCAGGTCAGCTCCTAACCTCTACTACTGCCTTATGTATATTTCCTATTAAATATTTAAATATCAATACCTAGCATCTTTTAGGAGAGTCTTTTCCGTTAAAGTGTATTATATCAACTGTTTCACACTAGATGTTGATCGAATAAAGTTACTGGTAGTAGTATGAATATTATGTGTTCTCTATATATTACTAATGAACATAAGTTTTTATATTTCTTCTCAACTTATCTGCAGTAGATACTCTCTAATGGCACTGAATGAGATTTTCTTGATGAATGTATGTAAGAATGATCTACTATCGAGGAATGAAGCTTGACTGATGAGGAAAAAAAGAAGTGGTTAACTACTATACTGGTTTTGGCTGGGGTAGAGTTACATTTGTTCTCAGTATGGGGCTATGTTTTGGATTTGATACAAAAAAAATGATGGTAACACACCAGTTTTAGCTCTTGCTGAACTTTCTCTGTGGAATTTTCTAGCAGAAAATGGAGTAGTAATTTTTCCCAGATGGACCTCTTCGGCCATTGAATGTAGGTCACTTGGTGGGGTTCTCAGTACACCTAGAATCAACTGCCCCAAGGGTAGAAATACAGTCCCACCATTTGCTAAGAACTAATACAGACTGCACTGAACAAGGTCAAGCTATTGAACATAGGCTTTCATAGAATGGCTTGTGTTGAAAGGGGCCTTTAAAGCTCATCTAGTCCTACTCCCCTGCAATATATCAAAGACATTGTGTGGGTCAACACAGCAGATGGAATGTTTGAGATAGGGAAAAGAATAATTCAGATTTTTCTGAAAGCTAGTTTTGACATAAAATCATTTAAATTTAAAGGACCTATTCAGAGGATCAGTTTTTAGAAATAAAACAGCAAAATGGGCATCACAATGGATGTGATCAATAAACTAACAGCTATATCTCTATCAACAAAACAGAAATACAAGTTTTCACAGGCTTTGCATATTTTTGACTGCCCTTTTTCAAACCCTCTGATCTACAAAGCACTTGTTTTAAGTTAACACAGCATGAGAAATTAGTCTGTGCTATGAAATAGCTGACCAGAAACTAATACATATGCAGATTAGGTGTAATATTTTTAGCAAATTAGAAACAATTTAAGATGGTGAATTTCATGCAAGAACCTTTACCGTGAACTTGAAAGTGATAGAGGTATGTTTAGAAATGCTTACAAAATCTAATTGAGTGCTCAATACTTCTGATTTAAGGTGCCTTCTTATTTCAGTTTTGAGCATTGCCTGTTCGTTTTTTTTCAGACAATGTGTACTGCAAACAAAGAGAATGGGAATGGGAGCAAGCTAGACCACAGGAGGTTTAGTATTAACACGAGGAGGAACTTCTTTCCAGTAAGGGTGGTGGAGCACTGGAACAGGCTGCCCAGGAGGGCTGTGGAGTCTCCTTCTCTGGAGACATTCAAGAGCTGCCTGGACACATTCCTGTGTGAGCTCATCTAGGTGATCCTGCTCTGGCAGGGGGGTTGGACTAGATGATCTTTCTAGGTCCCTTCCAACCCCTGACATTCTGTGATACTGTGATAATAAACTAAAGAAGTTCCTGGAAATCTCATGGAAAAAAAATCTTCATGTACCCCTTCAGATCACTGAAATACTATGTTGCATAGAATATTGTATGAATATAAATGAAGCCATTGGGAAAAGATAAAAACAACACAAACCAAACCACACACACACACACACACACAAAAAAGAATAAAAGAGAAACAGGATACAAATAAAGACTAGAGCTTTATGCAGTGTTGCACACTTGGAGTTACCAACCAGTCAATTTTGTGCTTCACTTAATTTAGGAGAAAGAAAAAACAAATCAAGGTACTTGACATTCATAGACAACAGCCTTTTCATCGATAAAGACTGTCTTTCTGATGAACACTGAAATGAGACAAAATAGGAATACATAAAGTATTAACTACAGGACATTTTTATACAAAATATTTTCGTAGTTTTACATAGACTATAGGGCATTTCTATTTTTTAATATACAATTTTATTTAATATACAGTATTATATAATATACAACACCCAAACACACACGTAGGTACAAAAAAAAATCTTTTAGTGACTGTAGCAGGGAATGGGGATTCCTCCCAAACAGAATTCCGCCACACAGTTTAACAAAGCAAGAAAGGAGGGTTTTTTGCTGTAGAGACGCTAAGCAATCCCAGCAAGCACACTCACAGCTGGAGAGCATATCATATCAAACCCAGAGTGACCATCGCAAAGCCAAGCATTAGGAGCAGCATCTCAGTAGGAGGTTGGTAGGCTTAGAACATCATAAGGCGTCCCCTGGAGAAGACCATGCTGCTGGATCTTCCCCCCAGCACCAGAAGCAAGCTCTGTTTTATAGGCCAGGCATGGGAACGTACCGGACCCACTCCCTGCATAGGCGGCCATGAGCACTGGCTGTTTCCAGCAGCAATTAGCTCGCAATCAGCGACCTAACCAGGCAATCAGCAGCCAACAGCTGTCCACCCTTGCAAATCGCTCTTGTTTTCCCGGCCTTAGCCAAGATATATGAGCCAAGGTCCAGGTTTGTTATTGTTTGGCCCATATGCATATCTTGTTCCCTTTGTTATACTTATCAAAGGTTGTCTTCTCACACAGTGGTGAACAATGGATCATTTTGTATCCCTTACACAGTGACAAAGATTTCAAATGTGATTAAGGATTCTTGTGTTTAATTTTAAAATATTAAGCTATTTTGGTTGAATTTAGTGCAACTTTATCTTCATTCAGAAAAGGGCATAGGAAGGAAACATAATAGATTACAAAGTCTAAAATATTACTTAAGCAGATAGCTAACAAATATTTGATGAATGTCCTTAGAAAGGATCCTGTTCCCAGACCCTTAAGCTCAGTTCTAGATGCATACTAACTCCTTATTTCCTGGGACTTCTCTGGAGTAACGCAACAAAATTCTTGATTAAGATCTTTATCCCTTTAGCAAATTTTCAGTTGTGCCGTGGATGCATGTGCATGGGTATCACTAGAAGTATTTGAAACTTATTGGTTATTTTCCTTAAAAAAGTAGACCAATTAAAGCCTGTAGTGATTCTGTTGTGCTTTTGCAGAGTGGTTAATGCTTAGACTAATGCCAAAGAAGACCTAGGTTCATTTCCCACCACAGCATAAAGGAATTACTGTCCCTTATCACTTCTGAAATTAATGCCCATAGCACATTCAGGCTGAGTGTAATTCTATGTCTCTAGCAAGCAACTCCAGACTCGTGGGATGTGAAGTATGGTAAGCAAGGTGAAAGAACATCAATCTGGTGTCTACTAACACTCACATAGGAGGTGAACAGCTTGGCTGTGATCTCTGCACCAAAGGATTATATTTGTATTTCAACAATTTTTTCTTGAGGTAAGAAGAGAAACAGCGTAGAAAAATGCAGGAAACATATAGTATAAGAGTTATGTCAGTTCCTTTTGAGAAAAAACAATGCAACATCTCCTAAATAGCCCAAAGACTGCAACACAAAAAGCTCAGCAAATAAATTAATATGAACACCATTAAGCATTTTAATTAGACATATGAAAATAGTAAAAGCAGGATTTTTAATTTATTTCCTCCCACTTTATTTTGCCAGTTGTTTTAGAGTTTTCTATCTAAATTATAAAAGCATTTGAAAAACCATACCTAATTACTTGTTTTGAAAAGATTTTTCTCTCTCTGTCTTCTTCTTGCACTCACAGAAAAATATTATCAAAATAATTATAATAGTTTTGTGGATGTTATTCACACGGGATTTAAAATGGACTAAGATATTAAATATGTTTGAAAGGAATTCTTTCCACCCCTTTTAAAACCACTTATTCTACAACTGACCTTATGAATAAATTTACTATTAGAGAACCATCATTAAAGTGTGAGGATGATGGTTACTATATTTTTTTCCCTAAAAGCAGTTAGAGTAGCCCAGCAAGATAAAATATAATTAAAACTTCAGTAGCATGTAAAACACAATCAGCTTGATTCGTTCTGTGAACATATAGAAGACAAGGTACTTTCTGCTCTGCAATGGTCTGTACTGCTATGTGAAACAGTGCCACAGATGCATTTTCATCTGATACATGATAACTTTTAGAGAAGTCTTCCTTTTTGGACTGGACAGATCTTTTTTTATAGCTGCAAGTAGTCTAGGTTTTTGAAATGGCATTCCTATGAGAAGGAGTGTTTTAGAGTAGATCTAGATGGTGATGCTCTAGGAGGCTTAAAGTTTAAAAGTTTCTACTGACCAGGCAGTAATTGTCAAATAACTTGCTAAAAGGATTTAAACCACTAGATTGACATATTAAGAGGGAACTTTACCTGAAATATAAGTTGAAATGGGGTGATTACAAGGAAATGAGCTCTTTAAGAGCTGTTGTCCCCAAGTATTTAATATTTACTTGCCATATGGTATAAAAAAAATTCTGCACTTATAAGGAATAGCTCTAATGTGGAGCTGGAACTGTTAAGATCCATGTTTGATAAATGCAACTGGGGTGGCTTCTAAACATCACATAAAACTACACTACACTTATTTTCTTTTATTAAATTTACATGACTGCTGGTAGAGACGTATTATGAAACAAGCCAGCAGACAATAACAAAGCCATGTTTTGACTACTTTGTGTAAATCATAAATGATTTTCATACAAGTCCAAAGTTTTTGATGTTATTTTGCTTAACACTCACTTATTATGAGACTTCAGATAGAGGAGTGAAATAAGCTAACACTAATTCCCCTATTTATATGGAATCATGCATGTGTGTGAGTCATGAAGGAGTGGAGGGTTGTAAACAGTATAATTGTTTATACACATTTATAATGCCTTTTATTAATTAAGTACTGCACACATAATAATGGATTCACTTTAAAAATTCTCATTATCTTTAGAAGGTATTGTTACCCTCCTTTTTAGAGGATATGAAGCCTATTAGCCTTTTTTTTTTTTTCTCTAAATTGAGTTGAAATGTCAAGTGGTATTTATTTGAGAGTGCCCTAAAATATAAATATTGACTAGCAGCTTTTAAGAAAATTGAATTTTGGTGAAAGTTGCCCAGCAATCAGTTATTACAGTTTAGCTTCACTACTAAAATCTGGGTTCTGACTTTGTTACATCCTAACAGCACAGTAGATAATTTCAAGGGAAGTATAGTATGGCCTAATCACATATATGGTATTTTGAGTGATTTAGGAACCCTATGTTCACTTGAAAATTGATTGCATTCTGATGAACTGGTCATTTGATTTTGATTTTATTCTGTGAAAAGTAAAATCTACTCAGGTTGAAACTAAAATAGGCAGTTGCAATATGATAAATCTTAGCATGTGTTACAGCTGAAAGTGCAGCACCAATTCAAAAAGGTAAAGTACATTAGGGTATATGCACAGGTGACTGAGTGATGGGAACACTTTGGAGTAACAGACATATCTTGGGTATTGAGACCATAAATAAAGCCTCTGCAAAAATGTTTGTTATTAATAATTTCTTTTAGCACTGAGTAGTTAGGGTGTATGTGTTATGTTGCCAGCTCTATCCCCCTGTCACCTAACCTGCAATAAAGAGTGTTATTGAGCTGTAAAATGTATGGCTATAGGTTTCTTTTCAGGACAGTAGTAGTCATTATAGAGCCCCAAGTACCACTACTGTGAATCTATGTGCATCTTAGTTAAAAAAAAAAAAAGAAAAAGAAAAAAATAAATGCTGAGGGAACTGTTATTTGCTAGCTTTAATGATGGAATTTTTCTTCTAAAATTCACTTCCTCAAAAGGACGCTGTTAAAAGTTCAGATTTTAGTATTGCAGTACAATTTTTCTTTTGTAAACTGATCTGTAAAAAGTACACAGAACTCTGCAGATTCAGACATCCTGCATCCTCACAGAGAAAGGACAAAATGGTTTTACCAGTTCATTGTAAGATTAGATTGTATAATTAAAAATACCTACCATCCATTTCTACAAAAGAGTTTAGTGGAAACCGAGAAGGAAAACAGGCTTTGCTTTCATATAGTGTAGAAATCAGGATCCACTGCATCTTAGTGGAATTACATTTTATTCCGTTAATAAGTTTTATCCCTGAAAATTAATTGGACTAAACTATTCAAGCCAGATTATATCTAACCATGAGTAAATTAAGATTATAAATTAAAATTCATTGTTTACCAACAGCACATTCACCCTCCTCAGTGCTGTGTGATGCCAGATATGTTGATAGCAAGTAGCCACATTTTTGTGTTTGTATAATATTCTGTTTGTTTAGCACACTATGCTTTCACACTCGTACATTGGCTTGCTTATCCTGAGATAGAAGGATAGCTTTCTGAAACCTTGCTTCATGCCATGAAGACTTAACCACAAATGCCCCTTTTATGATATATACTAGTAGTGTTGATCACAGAATAGCTTGTTTTGGTAAAGCAGATTCTATTCTGTAAATCAAGACTTTCCAAATAAGAATGACCAAATATATACTGGAGAGATAACTTCTCACTGTTGGTTTAATTAATTTTGATTGAGTTAAAATTCAAGATTAATTTGAATGATTAAATCACAGCTCATTTCTCACTAAAATTAGTTGTAGCCCTCCTGCTTGTCTAAAAAGTCTTGAATATCTAAACTAATATTAGATGAGAAAAATAAATCAATAGGCTTGAAAACATGTCAGCTAAAATATGAAGAACATTTTACGTTTCCACCCAGCTGGCTGCTTGCAGCAGCTCTAGCTGACCAGAATATCTCTCAATTATGAAAGCAACAGCTAAACAGAATCATAGAATCATTTAAGTTGGAAAAGATCTCTAAGAGTCCAACTGTAGATTTAAAGATAGTGTGGGCATCACGAATATTAAGGACTCTGTGAGAAGAAGAAAGATGCAATAAACAAGTTGATGTCTGATTACTTTTCCTCAATATTTTGTAGAGTGGCACAAATTTAACTACACATTTTTTTTACAATCTGAAATTAATTTTGTTTGAATTGTAATAGAGGAGAAAAGTGTCTAATGGACTTTAACAAGATGTGAGATGTAATTAACTGAAGCACAAATCACAGATGCCTTAAGCATTGTGATTACGTATTATAATTATTACATTATCTCTTTATTAAAGAACTCTATGGAGCAGCAGAAAAGCTGGAAATTATATTCATGAGACCTTTTAAGTAAATCTGTGAGTAATTTGTTTTGAAAATCTGGATGAGGAATTGGGTGGAAAGCATTGCTATAAAGCTGATATGCACTCCAAATTTGTGCTGCCACTTAGATGCATGTTCTTCAAAATCAATTTAAAACACTTTTCTTGAGTAGCACAACTACCACTATATATGTATTTATTAGCATATACAAAAACACATATATACTGAGGCATTCATTATGAGCAGAATTTTTAAAGAAAGGTAATATTATTTACTGGCTAAAAGTATCAAAGCATTTGGGATCTCAATGTCTTTACCCTGCCATTGATTGCGATAAGATTTTAATAGGATATATTTGGTAGATTTGAACCTGAAATATAAAGCAAGCCCAGCCATTTTCTTCAAAATCCATTTCTGAAAACTTCTGCATTCATTTTAAATTGGACTTTTAATCCTTTAGCTACTGAGCAGTCATTATTTGTTGCTACTCTTAAGAAGCATGATGGATATTTATTTGACAGTCATATTTTATTCATGACACATAACAGAATCTAAGTGGCTAATGAGCAGGAGATAATAATTCTTTTACTGCATCCATGCATTTAGATGTTTTATGAAGCTGCTTAGAATCAGGACATTCCCAAAAGAAAAATGCTAGTTAGTCTTTTGCTGCTGATATACATTACTTAATTCCAGAAGAACTTTTCTGCCCTTTACTAGATGGGATACTGAGAAGTTATAATCTGACAGTCTGCTCCTCTAAGTCTACTAGCAAAAAAAAAAAGTTTTAGTTTGTTGAAAAAAAACATAAATACATTTGTATGCTTTCATAAGTTTTTTCTGTAGTTACACAGATTAACATTTAAAGTAGATTTTAATGTATATGTACATACAGGACACAACCAAAAGCTTTGAAACTGATTGTTTAACAGTGGATTACATTGTGTGTGAAACTTGAAATTATTTAATATGTTATATATTTTTTAATAAATTGGAAATTGTGCGTAGGAAAATACACACAATTATATATGCATAATGCCAAAAATAAAACCTAATGTGAATTCTAACTATACCTATCTATATATATAGATACAGGTTTCACCAAGATTTCCTAATGTCTAATAATTTTTGTTTTCCTGTAAGTATTTCTATGCAATAGAAAAAGACCATTTCTTTATTTTTTTCTTCAGTGTGCCCTGACTTTTATCTTTGAGGGTCTGGAGACCCTCACATATAATGTCTTAGTTAGATTTGTAGTGTGAAACTAATCTGTACCAAATTTATACTGAACAAGAGGATTCTGTGTAAGTCTATGCTATAAATGGTAATAGAATTTTAAATCTCCAGGTGAATCTTTATAAATAACATTGCAGTTAAGACATAAGCACTAGATAATAATTTTTTGTGAAAAGTGTAACTGTATGTGATTGAGTTAGAGAAAATCAACAACAGCAAAAATATTTAGTTGGGTTTTACAGTAAAAGTGATTGCAATTTTGTGAAACATCCTAAAAATTTCCTAGACATCTGGTCAATATTGGTAATATCCTGCTCTAATACTTAAATGAGGCTAGCTTAGTGATTTTATTACATTGATTTAAGGTTTTGTTCATTTTGAAGTAATCATTGCCTTTATTGTAGTATTTTATAATTTAAAAAAGGTAAAGAGCAATACTAGGTTTATATTTTAACTGTTTGTACTTTCCCAAAGTATCCCATTTTTACAGATGAAGGAACCTCTGAAAACTAATCAATGACTCAAAATCTTGATTAGTATCTTGTGAGTAATCTCTAGGTCTTTAAAACTAGTTTGGTTCAACATTTGAAAAAAAAATTATACACACATACTTTAGATAAAATATATACATGTAAAAATGCACACATAAATACACACATGCTTAAGGATTTCAAAGTCTGCTCTTCAGTAATCACATGCTCAGACTTACTTAAAGCCCTTTCAAGTATTACTTAATTGGTCTTGAGAAGAGGGAAGACCAATTGTTCTGGTAAAAACTAGATAATGAAAAATATTTGAATAAGAGACCACAAAAAGTTGCCAATGACGTTGCTGCAATAGAAATGTCACGGTGAAGCATATGCAGCCTATCTTTGAAAAATATAACTTAGAGAGCAAAGCAAAGCAAGGAGCACATTTCTGTAGCAGAAAAAGTAACAAAGCAGGGTAAAGAATTTTGAAATAAAAAATTGCACACAGATGAGTTTCCTAATCCAAGAAAGCCAAGGTCAGAAAAAAACAGGTATATGTTACATGAGGAATTGTCAGATGTAAGTAATCTAACAATTTAAAAATAGCTGTTTGTTACATGTAAATAAAGATATTACTATGTATATCTGTGATCTTCAGTTAAGACCATACAAGTTTGAATCATGAATACTTAATGATATTCGCTGATTGATTGTCAGGCATCTAACATGCTGATATATTAAAAACTTTTGCCCAGAAATATTAACCACAGTTGCAACTGAAAGCAAGAGATTGAATTTATTGATTCTCAGTGATATATTTCTCAGAAAAGTAAGGGTTTTTCTCCTGATGTTTTCAATAAGAAATTCTAAGATTTATCAAATGACATTTGATATAGTTTTTAGTCTAAAATTGATTTAGATATATAGGGATAGATTAATAGTTAGAAAGAGGTAAAGGAGAATAGAGAGGGGAAGGAAAAAACCCAACAAATAAACCACAACATGTTTCAAGATTTTTTTTTTTTATGTGTGGGAGACAGCCTAGGGACACTGCAGTTCAAGTTTGGGGTTTTGCTGTTATTTGTATGATTTCCTGTTTTTACTGGTTCATTTTTGGTTCTATTGTTATCCCCCCCATGCGGCCAGCTGCACGACTTCTATGGGCGGCACCATATTGTACAACCCACTAAGCCAGCCCCACCTCTGTCCTAACCCTATTGGTTGTTTCCCCTGTCTTTCCCTATTCCCTGGCTTACTATTGGCTCCTGATCTCCTGGTTTTCCCCATTGGCTAGTCAGGCCATTTACGTCCCTCACCAAGGATTTAAGAATCCCCTCGGAATTTGAATAAAAGGCTTTTCACCCTGGAACCCTTGGGAGTGTGTGTCTCTCTGGGAGACTTGGAGTGGGGACCTGGTCAACCCCCGTCATTTTTTTTAGTTAGTTTTTTGGGCTTTCTGTTTTAATATTAAAATAATTTTCAAAGAGAAGATACTAACTACTTTTTTTTTTAACTGTAATTTTTTAATCTGAAGTATTTTAACAAAAAAATTTCCTGGAACATTTCCTGAAGATGTGCAGGATCTTTGAACACCATGAACAAAGTCTGAAACTCATCACTTCACAACAATAAAAATTAGTATCAAAAAATGTTTTCCAAAAACATGATATTAAGGGTCTAAATAGTGTCTGGTATTTCCCCAGTAGTCTTCAACAGAAATCAGAAGAAACAGTTGACATTTGCAAGATAATATTCAGGAAAGTTCAAAGTTACCAGAATTTAGATTTGTATTATTTTCTAAAATTCCATTTCAAATTTCCTAAAATGTTTTCATACATTAGAAAGACTATTTCTGATTGATATCCTGAAATAAAGTATAAAACATTATTTTCAAGATTTTTATATTTTTCCCAGAAATTAAATTAGTAATAAAAAATAGAAAACATAGAATTATTTTTAGAAGGAATTTTCAATTTAAAAATAAAATTTGAAAAAAAAACTATTCCAACCTACTCTATAAGGTTCTCAGAATGGTGTTGGAAGGTGAATAGTGTTCTTACTATGTACTGTGCTTTTTTCTTACGAGTCCAATGCTACAAATACTATTCAATTTATTTTATTTCCTTGATTTTAGTGATGTTTCCTAATAGTTCTGTTTTATACTTCTTTTTGAATTTAGTTGCTTTTCTGTATATCCTGTCCTATCCCAATTTTTTTTAATTATTCAACAATAAGGAAGTCATAATAATAACGGAAGGTGCAGGGAAGAGTAAATTCTTAAACAGTTTTAAACTAGAGTTTTCATGAATGAGATGAAAAGAGACAAAGAAATTCAACTCAATATTCTAGGAGGTTCCTTTCCAGTTACATGCTCCTGTATTCTTACATCTAAAGAACTGGGATTTTCCAATACACATTTATTTAAAAAGACCAATATTTAGTCCTTCAAAGCCAGAGATCTGAGCACAATTTAAAAGCATTCGCTGTGTCTGTGTAGACTAGAATACAAAATTCTCATAATATTTCTTTTCTCTTTTTTTATTTTTCTTTGAGTTTTCCCAGATTTGGGTTTATCAGAGAACCAGTAGGTTCATAAGTAGGATGAAGAATAATAGATTGTTTTCTGAATAATAGGAACATTGCTTACCATACTGTCTATGAGTATCTATCAGAAGCTTAGATGGTAAACAATTCAAACCATATACTAGCAGCAACATATGGCAACCTAAGGCAAGACTGCATGATTCCTCTGGGTTATCAGTGAACAGGAGCTTTCAATTACAGTGCATATTCCGTAGCTCCGTAGTTGCTATCAGTACTGTCAGCTGACTGTCTTTGCAAACAGAATCACAGAATGGTTTTGGGTTGGAAGGGACCTCTGGAGGTCATCTAGTCCAACCCCCCTGCAGTGGGCAGGGACATCCCCAACTAAACCCTACGGCAACCTCAGATTCCCAGGTGGTCTCCCATCTAAGTACTAACCGGGCCCAACCCTGCTTGACTTCTGAGATCAGACGAGATCGAGCCTTCTCAGGGTGGTATAGCTGTATATATATACAGAAATTTCCTATGGCTCAGATTTAAGACAGTCTGCAAATAAATTTAAATTATTTCAGTGGCTAGTAGTCCTTGTTTTATTTTGTTTAACTATGCTATTCTTCAGAAAAAAAAATAATTTCATATAAATATACATCTGTACTTCCCTCTTTTTCACTGTTTTACTGAAATTAAGCTTGCTACAGAACTGTCTAATCCAGATGATGAATAATCTTCATCCTGTAATTAGGGATGAATGAAGCTTAGAAAGCTTTGGGTTTTGGCTAATCTTCCCAAAGTTAAGATGCTTAGCATGAGTTTGCATGAAGCTATCTGACTGAGGTGATGTTTTTGCAAGTAACATTTAACTTCTATAGCCTTTCAGATACTTCAAATACATTGAGTTGCTGCTCCTTGATAATGAAAGCATTCTCTACAGTAAGCAAATACAGGTTTGTGAGGGGTTATTCAAAGATCCAGAGTAGCTCAGAAAGAAACTCAGCAAGTTTTATTTCCCTATGACTTCTCTACTTAACATTTGATCCTCTTTTTTTCTCCAACATGGGAAAGGAAAAAGTACTTGCATTGATCTTTTGCACAAGATGGACTTTACTCTTTGCACCAAGATGACAAGTCTTTTTCTCTTTACTTAACCTTCTAGAAATTATAAGGATGGGTAGTTTTTGTGGCATATAGAGGCTTGCATCATCACTTAGTTTATCCAACCTTGTTAATCCCTACAGATAAGACATATTAATGTGTAAATGACTTGGAAGCTGTTGCTATTAACTTCAGGTGTAAAAAGACAGGACTCAGCATTTGTAATTTCATGTCATCTAGAAATCCTTTTGACAGAAGAAAGTAACTGAAGTGCTTAACGGTCCTTGTAATATAGTATACCTACAACTCACCCAGCCTTAAAACAGACCTCTCTAACTTCCTTTATTTCTTTTTTCCCTTTTTTTTTTTAAAAAAATCATCTACTCATGAATTTATATACAGTAGAAATTTTTTTTTTAAAGTCTCATTGTCTATAGTGTCAAAATGTCTAGTTGTAATAAAATTCAGTCTCTTTGAATGTATCTGATTTGTAGACGTGAGCACTGTAGCATGAGAGCTACATTTTTTAGGTACATTTATGAATCATGGGTATTTCTTGTCTAATAATAGTTCATCAGCTTGTACTGTAGCATGCTGACATTTGAAATTCTTTCCTCAGTCTTAGCAGGAGATTCAGTGTTTTAGATTTTCATTTGCCAGACAGTTACAGACTGGCAGTGTGAACATATATTTTCTCTCATTATCATTTCAATCAGAAATACTCTTCGCAGGGCTGTTCACAAATGATTGAAGAAAACTAACTAAATGGCTTTCTCAAAGCTAAACAAGTGTGATTGGGAAAGTGGTGTGTTGTTTTGTTCTTAATAAAGTAAATAACATAAATATTTATTTTTTTTCCTCCTTGAAAATGAATTAAACATTATCTTGCATATTATCAGGTTCTAGGATGAAAAGGCATGCCTTCCTGCCTCGCAAAAAATTTGTCTACCATTCTAAATCACAGCCTCCTGTTTAAGGTCACAATATTTTGTCTATAATATATATACAAATGTTATTTTGATCTCTTAGGTTGTAAAGAATTTTAATACTTTTATTGTTTGTATTAATACTTTCATATGGTAAAGTACTCTACAGATGCTGCAGAGTATTTAATAATATATTCCATTTGATATAGAATCATAGAATGGTTTGGGTTGGAAAGGAACTTAAAGATCATCTAGTTCCAACCCCCCTGCCATGTGCAGGGACATCTTCAATTGGGCCAGGTTTCTCAAGGCCTCATCCAACTTGGTTTTGAAGACTGCCAAGGATGGGGCATTTACAACTTTTTTGGCCAACCTGTTCGGGTATCGGTTCACCCTCACAGTAAAGAATTTCTTCTTTCTAGCTAGTCTAAACCTAGCCTCTTCCAGTTGAAAGTTGTTAGCACCCCTTGTCCTATTAAAATACTCTCTGACAAAGAGTTCCTTCCCATCTTTTCTGTAGGCCACCTTTAAGTACTGGAAGGCTGCTAAAAGGTCTTCTCTGAGCCTTCATTTTTCCTGGCTGAACAATGCCTTCTGTCAACTCTCTTTGCCTGTCCTCATAGGGGAGGTGCTCCAGCCTTCTAGCTGTTTTTGTAGCCCTCATCTAGACCCACTCAAGCACATCCATGCCTTTCTTATGCTGTGGTCCCTAGAGATGAACACAGTACTTCAAGTGGAGTCTCACCAGAGCATAGGGGGAGAATCACCTCCCTCAACCTGCTGGTCACACTTCTTTTGATGCATCCCAAGATGTGATTAGACTTCTGGACTGCAAGAGCACATTGCTTGTTCACAGTTTCTCATTCACCTACACCCCCAAAGCTCCATAAGGCTGCTCTCAGTCCACTTGTTGCCCAACCTGTATCTGTGCTTGGAATTCCCCAGCCCAGGTGCAGGACCTTGCACTTGGACATTTTGAACTTCTTAGGATTGCTTCTGTGGTACAATAGTTTTCTCTATTCCTGTATTTTATGAATGGAATAAACATTTTATCTCTTTTAAGTTCTCATTTATTTATTTTTCTTCATAAATTCTCAAATTTGTATGTTTGTCATGGTTTAGGGCCAGGTTGATGACTAATCCAGTGAAAGACACTCCCTACTACCCCTCTTTCCCACCACTCCAGGAAGGAAAAATGAACTTTCAGAGAGAGAGACTCATGGACTGGAAATGAACACTAAAACTACCTTAATGAAAATCATAGCAATAAAATGAAATATATATACAAATATATACAAAACAAATACCACACCTAAACACTCCTTGACAACAACTGTATCAACATCACCACCGATGCTGAAGCAGAATGATTCAGCAGCAGACAGGTATCAGACTCAGGGGCTAGATCCCAGAACTGGATTCAGGAACTGTTAGGTCAAGATCAAAGGAAGAACAGCAGCAGAGCTGGGCTTCTGATCCTCACAAGGCAAGTTACCAGTCCACCACCCCAGACCATAGACTCATAGAATGTTAGGGGTTGGAAGGAACCTAGAAAGATCATCTAGTCCAACCCCCCACCAGAGCAGGATCACCTAGATGAGGTCACACAGGAATGCATACAGGAGGCTCCTGAATATCTCCAGAGAAAGAGACTCAACAACCCTTCTGGGCAGCCTGTTCCAATGCTCTGTCAACCTTACTGTAAAGAAGTTTTTCTTCATGTTAATACCAAACCTCCTGTGATCCAACTTGCTCCCATTCCCTCTTGTCCTAACATTGGATGACATTGAGAAGAGCCTGGCTTTCTCCTCCTGACACTCGGACACAGTATTCCAGGTGGGGCCTCACCAGGGCAGTGTAGAGGGGGAAAATAACCTCTCTTGATCTGCTGGCCATGCTCTTCTTAATGCATCCCAGGATGCCATTGGCCTTCTTGGCTGCAAGGGCACATTGCTGGCTCATGGTCATCCTCCTATCCACCAGGACTCCTAGATCTTTTTCCCCACGGCTGTTCTCCAACAGATTAGTCCCTAGCTTATACTGATAGATGGGGTTGTTCTCTCCCAGATGCAGTACTTTACACTTACCCTTGTTAAATTTCATTAAGTTTCTCCCTGCCCATCTCTCTAGCCTGTCCAGGTCACTCTGGATGGCAGCACAGCCTTCTGGTGTGCTATGGCTCATGTGTTCAACCACCAGACAGTGCAGAGACCTGAAACTCTCCTTTTCTGTATTTGCTGTTAAGTGCTAAATAGCTTAATCATACACCTGGCTTGTTTGCTACTTAGGCTCTATGTAAAAGATCCCAAGGCCAAAGTTTGGTATGGGAGTCGGCTCTAGTGAGCAGCAACTGCACTGTGGATTTTTCAGGAATTGACACTCAATGGAATACCTTCTTGGTTAGTTAGGGTCACCTGAACAGTCTGCAAGTTCTTGCAGGTGCAGCCTTTTACTTTGTGCTCCCACCTCCAGTCTTGTAAACAACATTTAGCAGTGACTTAGAGGAGCTTTAGCTGAAAAGTAAAATCACTGAACAGAATTAGTTCTGTTCTAACTCAAACCAGGACAATGTTGATTCAAGTAAATGTGCAGTCACTTCAATGTAGTTCACTATATCCTTAATATTTTCACTGGTATTCTTAAGGAAAATGTGCAGATTTACAGCAATGGAATCTGTTTCTGATTGCAATTTTTGGGAGATGAATTCTGCGTTTCAGACAGGCAAGGCAGGCTGTGCCCTAGATATTTTTAGAATTTCTCCTGTGTTCACTGTCTCTAAAATACCTGCTTAGGGTAAAAAAAAATAAAATGAAACAATCACAAAGGTATTTTCTTTCTTCCTTTGTCCCTTAACATAAATTATACGTAGAAAGGTTTACCGATCTTTTATTTGTTTATGAATAGAAATTCATGGAACTCACTTCTGATCCTAAAGTTACTGGTTGCAACGGCTTATTGGGCAGGATTATTTTTATTTCTCTGGAGGTGTTTCATTGTGGAGTGTAAGAAAGCAGAGAATCTTGATTTAAATATTGAATTTTAATATTTTGCTTTATAATTTACGTATTTCCCAAGGAAATGTTGTTTCTCATTAGCTGACAGAACTTGTTACCAAGTTTTTGCTTTATACTTGAGGCATTTTACGCTGTTTTGTAACTTAATATACATTTATGCAGATGCTTCTGAATGTCTATCTTCTTTCTAAGTAAGGAATTAAGATCTCAATTATATCTAAAAGATGGTTCGCTTTTACTTGTTCTTTTTAACATTTTCATTAGACAGGATATTGGAATTCAATTATAAATAGGCAAAACAATATTTTGATAAATATGTGTCTTGGACACATTAGTAAAATATATATTATTAAAATATGTACAATATTCCTTGACTTTTGAGTTTCTTCTATTCATATATTGGAAAAAGCCTTCCTGATTTTCAGTGGTGCTTTGTCTTGTCACCACTGCCTGCTGTTAACTGAAGTAATTAAGATGAATGAAATGTTTTCTCTGTAAAAACAAAAACGTGTTTAGAACTGCAAGGCCTTTTAGCCTATTTTGTTATAATCCTGAATGAGTCCTCAGAAATGATACAAGTCTTCAAAAAAAAAGAAAGGAACCAGAAAACGTAACTAGGAGACAAATAGTTTAATATCTCATAGGTAGAATATTCATTAACAGTCAGATGCTGTTTAACAACACCAACACACCTACAAGTGAACCTAATGATACCTTATAAGTTGGTAGGAAATATAAAGACATTAATGTTAAGAAGCCAAAAGAAGATAATCTATTGTCCTTACTGAGAATAAAAAATGGTGCAAGACAGAGAAAGGAGACAAAAATGTCTGTGGATGATGCCCACATGTAATTAGAAAAAAACCCAGTCTATTAAATTCTTGAAGTTAAGATAAACATGAAAATGAATATTGAATGCAGGAAATAAAACAATCTTGTTTTAGTCATATTCGTAATAGTAATAATAAATCAATAATATATGAAAGAAAACGAAACTGTTGACAAGATTAATGGGATTAGATAGGTAACTTGTTTTCTATAAAGCCTCTTAAAGTAAAGGTCTTTTTTTCCAGGTATTTGTGCCAATTTTTTTTTCTTCCATATTTTTACCCCTGAAAAACAAAGCTATGTATTAAAGTATGCTGCAGAATAAAATCCTATGAAACAGCTGTACAAAAATTTTAACCAGTGAAAACTTAAACTTCACAGCAACTTGATGTGAGCATGTCTAGTGTAGATCCTCAAAGATGATTTATTAGAGTTATGATAATGACTCTGAAGATTTTTGGCTTTGAATAAAAACAAGTATGTGATGTAAGTTTGTACATTTCCTTCTGAAAATAATAGACATTTGAAAATCATCATTTAATAATACATTAGTCATTAACAACAAGGCATATATACCTCATCCATATCTTCTGCTAAAGATTAACACCTGTTTTGTAACATATTACTTGTTTGTCTATAAATACGATAGGCTTATTGTACATGAAAAACTCAGCAGTCAGACACTGTCTGGAATTTAAGTAATACCAGGAAATCCTTAAAAGCTGTACCTAATCTTTCATACATATTTAAATACTGGAATATGGTTATGTCTAGGGCTTTAACTTGTGCTTGCTTCAGTGGATTACATAGTGTCTGGCTATATAAAAGCCTGAAATATACTTTAATGTAAAATAAATAATTTTCATTTAAATTACTAGCTGTAATTCAGTTAATTAGTATTAGCAAACAAAGTAAAATTATTCTAATCTGAACATAGATAGGTGTGTAACCATAAAATATAATTCTCTTACTGATTTCTCACTATCAATTTCTTTTTTTTTTCTTCCTCAACAGACCAATTTTTTCTTCAGCACATTTTATAGAAACCCCCTTGAGAGACATTAGATGTTTCAGTAGGATATTAGCTGACAACCAGCTTGAAAAGTAGAAGACATGATTCCCAATCAGCAGAAAGCCCAATGATTTATTGCTTTTGATTAGTTTGAGATTCTCATTTGTTTTCAAGAACCTGGAAAACCAGTCAAAGACTTCTGGGAAGTGATAGACCTTTTAAAACTTCAATGGCTGCTGATCAAGAGCTTACCAATTGATCACTGAACCACAAGTTCACGAGACCATAGACCATATGAGATATACTGCTTTACAACTGAAATACTTTAGGTTATTACAGTAAAATTACATTTTAAAAAATGTTAATGAATAGATACTGTATTGGGCTCATTGTGAAATTACAAAATGCTACTCATTCTTCAAATCACCAGACTAAATGTGAGGTGAAAGATGGTATGTATGGCTAG
>VWZO01020654.1:59323-80589 GCA_013396975.1 Bucco capensis | reverse complement strand
CCTGTGGAGTCTCCTTGTCTGGAGCCATTGCAGAGCTGCCTGGACACATTGCTGTGTGAGCTGGTCTAGGTGATCCTGCTCTGGCAGGGGAGTTGGACTAGATGATCTTTCTAGGGCCCTTCCAACCCTGACATCCTGTGATACTGTGAGGAATAACTTGTTTGGTGTGAGGGTGCAGAGCCCTGGCCCAGGCTGCCCAGAGAGTTTCTGGAGTCTCCTTCTCTGGAGAGATTCCAAAGGCACCTGGATGTGATCCTGGGCAAGCTGCTGTGGGTGACCCTGCTGGAGCAGGGGGGTTGGACTAGATGATCTCCAGAGGTCCCTGTGAACCTCCACCATGCTGGCATTCTGTGAGAAGTTGTGTGTGCATGTAACACAAGTAATCAAAACATAGTGCCTAATGAAAAAGGGTACCTGGATCTGCAAGTGAGCAGAAATGACTTTTGAATTGTTGGAGTATTATGAAAATTGCCTGTACTTCTACAAAAATAATGCCAGAAAAATGGTGTTTTTAAATGTACTAGTAAATGATTCCTCATGGGTCTTTTGGTGTTTGTGAATAATATGGATCCAGTAAAGACTAATCAGAACAGTAATTAATATTGGGGGGACAAAAATAAAACCCCCTTCTAGTTACTCTTGAATGGAACACGGTCAAGGTTAAAACCCTCAACACTTCTCAATTCCAAGCCACTCCACTTGAGTCTGAATGGTCACTCAACTCTCCTTTCATGTGCTGTCTTGCCAGTAGGTTTTACTGTAAGTGCATTGTACCAATACATTTTGACTAGGGGGAAGATACTGTGACTAGCAGAGAATGCCTTTACAATACACTTTTAAAGTCAGACTGAGCTTCAGAGCACAGCTAACTGAGCAAGGTCAGGCTTGACACCACTTTCCGCTCATGTTACTGCAAATATTAACTGAAGTCAGAAGAGTCAGAGGAACAGAACAACAAGAGGTTTTATTAAATCAAAGTACGGTTATATTAGTGTAATATCCTTTTGTTGTAGGGTACATAAAAATAGGAAGTTTATTATGCATCCCATCTTTCATTCTCCTTCTTACCCACCTGGGCACAGGTGGGTTTTGAACCCAGCACCTATGGGTGCTTTGCCGCTTAGCCACCGCTTACCGAGGGCGTGTGCCCAGCAGCCATTGAAGCCCCCACCACCCCGGCAACCCCTGCAGCAGTGGCTGGCCAGGGAGAGGTGTTGGGTGCTGGGAGACAGGGGGGGGGGCTGGAGCCAGGCCTTGAGCAGATCCTAGCTGCCACTCCTGGCCTTGCCCTGACCAAAGGTCCTGAAGGCTCAGAGTGAGGGTAAAAAGGATGTTTTAGTGACAAACTGCACCTGTATGAGAGAGCAGCTCAGGTCAGGGTAAAAATAAAACTGAGTGCCTTCTTTAATAAGGGGAAAACAAGGAGAAGGAGGGTTTAGTTTATTTAAGCAGGAATTTGACTCCTGTACTTAAAGCGTGGGGAGCAGGAGGATGAGGGCAGTTTTGTTCCTGAGATAAGGTGTGACAGGGCTAGAGGCAATGGGCACAAACTAGCCACCCAACAAGTTCCAGCTGAACAGGAGGAGAAACATTTTGCTTTGAGGGTGGTGGAGCACTGGCCCAGGCTGCCCAGGGAGCTGCTGGAGTCTCCATCTCTGGAGAGATTCCCAAGCCAACTGGACACATCCTGTGCAAGCTGCTCTAGGTTCTCCTGCTCTGGCAGGGGAGTTGACTAGATGATCTCCAGAGGTCTCTTCCAACCCCTAACAGTCTGTGATTCTGTGTGATTGCTCAGTATTTTTTTTTTTAAGTAAGTGATGCATTTCATGTTCTGAAAGGAAAGATTTGTAACTGTCTAATTAGCATTCCCAAGGTACTGGCAGGTCGTTCTCAGTAGATTAAATCAGTAGCATTTATAATGTATTGATTTTGTGTATTCCTACTGTTAATTGGAAATTGGCAGCATTGAGTATAATAAAAATGAAAATAGAATTGAATTTGTATTTAGAAAGACTGAAATGTTCTTAGTCTGAGGAAGACTGTGTGTGTGGGTATTCTATCAGAGAAACCTCTTTGGGAGCATGTGGTCTGGGAGGCTTAGTTTTGCTTTGCTATTAGGCTTGGGTGAACCTGCTACCTGGTTTTTATTCACATAGGAAGTGAATCATGCTGAAGAGGTGATGGCCATTTCTGGAATTGGCTCCCAAAAATATCAGTGTGTAGTATACTTGGATTTCACACAGGACCCAATCCTGTGCAGCCTGCTCTAGGTTCTCCTGCTCTTGCCAGGGGTTTGGACTAGATGATCTCCAGAGGTCCATTCCAACCCCTAACAGTCTGTGGTTCTCTGCAGTTGTCCCTACAGAGAAAGAATAACTGTGTTACGCTGTGTGAGTGCTACTGTACCTCCTTGAACATGGGCACACCAGTGCTAATGCATTGTAGTAGAATTTGCAAGTGACTGTTTTGTTCCCTGTTTGTGCAGTTGTTTGACTGCAGCTTTCAGTTTTTACTTTCACAGAATCGTTAAGGTTGGAAGAGACCTCTAAGATCATCGAGTCCAACCATACCTAGCACTCCCATACCACTAACCCACGGCCCTAAGGAGAGCAGCTAAATGTTTCTTAAACCCCTCCAGGGATGGTGACTCCAGCACCTCCCTGGGCAGCCTGGGACAAGGCTTAACAATCCTTGCAGGGAAGAAATTCCTCCTTATATCTAATCTAAAGCTCCCCTGGTGCAACTTGAGGCCATTTCCTCTTGTCCCTCTCACTGTTAACCTTGGAGACCTACCCCCAGCTCACTCCAGCCTCCTGTCAGGGAGTTGGAGAGAGCGCTAAGGTCTCCCCTGAGCTTCCTCTTCTCCACACTAATCAATCCCAGTGCCCTCAGCTGCTCCTCATAATACTTATTCTCCAGACCCCTCATCAGCCTCCTTGCCCTTCTCTGCACACACTCCAATGCTTCTGTGTCCTTGTAGTGAGGAGCCCAAAACTGAACGCAGTATTCTAGGTGTGGCCTTCCCAGTGCTGAGCACAGGGGAAACTGCTCTGAAAAATGGCTGAAAATGAAAGTTCTTTAAAGAAATTATTTTGTTGTTGTTGTTAGGCTTTAACCTTATCCTAACTTGCATTGAGTCACCAAGGAATTGTGTTGCCCCTTGCACAGGTGGAGATGCTAGAACGGAAGTATGGAGGCCGTCTCATAACCAGACATGCTGCTCGCACGATCCAGACAGCTTTCCGCCAGTATCAGATGAACAAGAACTTTGAGCGCCTTCGAAGTTCTATGTCTGAGAATCGCATGTCAAGGCGCATTGTCCTCTCCAATATGAGAATGCAGTTTTCCTTTGAAGGACCTGAGAAAGTCCACAGCTCTTACTTTGAAGGGAAACAACTCTCTGTTACAAACGATGGGTCAAAGCTGGGCTCCATGGTGGCATCTGAATGTGGTGACCACGGGGAGTCGGCTACAATGAAGTCTCCGGCGGCATCTACTGACTTTGCTGATGCTATAACAGAACTGGAGGATGCTTTCTCCAGGCAGGTCAAATCCCTTGCGGAATCTATTGATGACGCACTGAATTGCCGTAGTCTCCACTCGGATGAAGTTCAGACTCCGGATCAAGTCAGAGGTCGTGAAATGGAAAGGGATAGTTGTGCTCCAACTAAGCCAGCAATCCACGGTGTGGATCACAGGAAGCTTGATGAGATGACAGCGTCATACAGTGATGTTACATTGTATATTGATGAGGAGGAGTTATCTCCACCCCTTCCGCTTTCCCAGTCGGTAGACAGGCCGTCCAGCACAGAGTCTGATTTGAGGCTCCGATCTGTGAACTCTTCTCAAGAGTACTGGTCCATGACCCACAAAGATGATAAACTAGACACTGATACAAGCTGCAGGAGCACCCCGTCACTGGAATGTCAGGACCAGAGGATGAGGATGGATCACCTACCATTGCTAACTATAGAGCCACCCAGTGACAGTTCAGTGGACTTGAGTGACCGCTCAGAGAGAGGCTCGTTAAAGAGACAAAATGCGTACGACCGAGGGATCACTAGTCAACAAGGAAGCCCAAAACACATCCCTCATAGTATTCCTGCCAAGATTATATCCAGAGAGGAACAGGAGGCGAGACACAGGCCTAGACCTATCGAGAGTCATTTAGCTATCAATGGCACAACAAACAGGCAGAGCAAGTCCGAGTCGGATTATTCTGATGGCGACAATGACAGTATCAACAGCACTTCCAACTCTAATGACACAATAAACTGCAGCTCAGAGTCCTCTTCTAGAGACAGCCTAAGGGAGCAAACCTTGAGCAAACAAACCTACCACAAAGAAACTCGCAACAGCTGGGACTCCCCTGCCTTCAGTAATGACGTTATCAGGAAACGCCATTATAGGATTGGACTCAATCTGTTTAACAAGTGAGTAGAAGCTTTCCTCCTCCTATCTTCCTGTTTGGTAGAACCATAGCCACTGAACCAGGGATGCTTCACTAAGTACAGCTGGGGTCTGGTATTGGCTTGTCAGTGAAAAAATAAGCTATTTATGGTGACTGTTGATGGTAGAGGGACATACAAGTCGATGTCTTCATAGTTAAATAGCTGCAAGGGAAAAGAAAAATGTAATTATTTATACATATATATATATGATAGTAAAATATTGAAGAAGCTTTGTTTCTTGTTGAAAAATATGGTGCCTTAATCCTGCGTCATTTTTGGTGTTCTAACAAATTCAGATTTCATCCTGCCCTAATCATGTAGATATTGTAAAGCTTGTCATGTGGGAATTAGAAATCACAAGCAGTGTAAGATGAATTTCCTGTGTCATGCAGGCAGGGCCTGGCATTTGTTCAGTAGATTTCATCAAAACTTTCTGATATTAAAAAGCAAGGCATTGAATATATTTATGCTACATAAATATTTATTGTTTATCATAAAATTATCATCAAATGTGTATTTCTGCCTTGGGCTGTTAACTTTCCTACGTGAGAAGTTGCTCAAAATTTCTATAAAATAGCACACAAGTTTTTCTTTTACTGAAATACTTTCTCCTTTGCACACTCCATGTGGCTGTAGAAAACCATGCATATTATGACAGAGGGTAACAAATAATATACAGTTTCTAACATCTGTGTTATTTTGAAGTTACACAATTCTCAGTAGAACTATCATCCCAAGATAAGAACAGCTGGGCCATTGGCATTGGAATTCCTAGTTTTTCATCCCTGCCTAGTTTAATGCCTAGAGTGACAATTTCCCTGCCCTAGAATGGGTATAAGTGACTGAAATCTCTCTGGATTCTAGTGCTTCTGAAGCTCCTCAAAACACTTTGATGAAAGATCTCAGAATTGTTAAGGTTCAAAAAGATCTCCATGATCATCAAGCCCAACTCTTAACCTAACACTGCCAAGTCACCACTACACCATGACCCTAGGTGCCACATCTAGATGTTTTTTGAACACCTCCAGGGATGGTGACTCCACCACTGCCCTGGGCAGCCTGGCCCAATGCTTAACCACTCTTTCTGTGAAAAAAATTTCCATGGTATCCAACCTAAACCTCTCCTGGCACAACTTGAGGCAATTTCCTCTTGTCTTATCACTTCTTCCCAGAGAGAAGAGACCAACCCCCACCTCAATCCAGCCTCCTTTCAGTTGTAGAGAGCAAGAAGGTCTCCCTTGAGCCTCCTTTTCTCCAGAACAAACAACCCCAGTTCCCTCAGCTGCTCCTCTCAACACTTGTGCTCTGGACCCTTCACCACCTCTGTGCCCTTCTCTGGACACATTCCAGTACCTCCATGTCCTTCTGGGAGTGAGGGGCCCAAAACTGTCCCAGGATTGGAGGTGTGACCTCCCCAGTGCTGGGTGTAAGAGAACAATCCCTGCCCTAGTCCTGCTGCCACACTAGTGCTGATCCAAGCCAGGATGCACCTGGACACACTGCTGGCTCAACTTCAGCCACTCTTGACCAACCCCTCCAAGTCCTGGGCAGCTTTTCAGCCACTCTGCCCCAAGCCTGGAGCGTTTGTGGGGTTGTTGTGACCCAATTGCAGGTCTTAGTACTTGACCTTGTTGAACCTCATCCCATTGACTTTGACTCGTTGATGCTAAGTGCTAGAGTTTTTTGGCAGCTCACAGTGTCTGTATAAGTTTTTGACGTTTTCTTGATGAAAGTTGTGTAGCTTCTGAAAAGCTAACAGGTGTTTCAGTGTGTTGCCATAGACCCTGCCTGCCTCATGGTCTCCCATAGCTCATTACAAGAAGGAGCCAGAGGCATTGGAGTGTGTGCAGAGAAGGGCAAGGAGGCTAGGGAGGGCTCTGGAGCACAAGTGTGCTGAGGAGCAGCTGAGGGCACTGGGCTTGGTTAGTGTGGAGAAGAGGAGGCTCAGGGCAGACCTTAGCTCTCTCTCCAACTCCCTGACAGGAGGTTGCAGTGAGCTGGGGGTAGGTCTCTTCTCCAAGGTTAACAGTGAGAGGACAAGAGGAAATGGCCTCAAGTTGCAGCAGGGGAGGTTTAGATTGGATGTCAGGAGGAATTTCTTCCCTGCAAGGGTTGTTAAGTGTTGTCCCAGGCTGCCCAAGGAGGTGCTGGAGTCACCAGAGGAGGAGTCACTGGAGGGGTTTCAGAAACATTTAGCTGCTCTCCTTAGGGCCATGGGTTAGTGGTATGGGAGTGCTAGGTATGGTTGGACTTGATGAGCTTAGAGGTCTCTTCCAACCTTAATGATTCTGGGATTCTGTGACTGAGTTCACTCTCCTTTTCAGACTGCAGTGCTGGGATTTGGTTTGTTTGGATTAATAGGTGAGTGGTTGCTCAAATAAGTTGGATAATTAAAGCTTTCTGCTGCCATCATGTCACACTGTGCATTCTGATACTAAATATGGATCAGCCAGGTTTGGCTGGGAAAAATTCCAGGTTTGGTTTTGATCTTTATTAAAAGTTAATAGACCTTTACAGAAGCTTTTAAGCTCTTGGAAATATGTAAGTCATAAGGTCTCTGCAGCTTTTTACTGTTCATGAAGTAGACTGAGTAGGAAGATGTATCAGTGTGCTTTTTGTAGCAGATTTGAAAACATGAACATCCTTGGTGGGTGAGGAGAAAGGTGCTGGTACTGGCTGGCTGACACTTAAAAGACTTGCTGTTTGCTTGGGTTTTGGCACAGTAATTAAGCCTCAAGATGTCAATGATCAGTGAACTTCAGGCTTGCTAATACAGTCTTGTGAGTCAATTGTAGAAGGATGTAAGAAAAAAGGTGAATGGAAGAGGTGCTCAAGCAGCATGCAGTGATGAGTGAGAGTGCTGGACATTGTCATGTGCTTCTAGTGACAGGGCATAGCAGTAGGAGGCTGCAAGTGAGACATAAACATCAGGAACAGAGAACAACAGGGACTGTTACTTGAAACATCTCTTAAGTGATCTTGCCTCGTGGACCTGAAGAGAAAGAAACCTTTTTCATACATTGTCAGGTGGTAAGATGCCATGCAGTTTCTTAGCAGTGAGCACTAGCAGACAGCACCCTGCAGAACTGCAGGCAGCACCTGTGTACGTGCTCTTTTGCTGTGTGTGATTGTTTCTGACCAGCACTGATACAGAACTGAAGCTTCTCATTACCTTCTGCTGCATCTCATTCTGTTGATAGCTCAGATGGTTCCTGAGTATCTTGGGCTTGATTATGGCTCTTCAAGTCCACAGATTGTGACATTTTCATTAATAGCCTCATTTCCCCTCTGTGCAGTGTCAGATATTGAACCATCATCAAATGTGATGGTGCATGAGTCTGTAACATCTCTTGAAAAGGGACCTGAGAAACTTACAAAGCTTTGTTCTTCAGACTATTCAGAAGGAAACACTTCAGAGTGTTTTCAGGTGAGACTTCAAATTGAATGCAATTTGTGAGATAAGTGAAGGGGTAGAGACTGTCTTCAGGCACTTGCCAGGATTGACAAGAGATGATTTCTGCAAGTGAAGAATCCTTTTCCCTTTTACATATGTGCTGTGCAGAAGCATTATTTTCAATGAACTTCTGGGCATTATGCTCATTCTTCTCAGCACATCAAGCCTGTCATAGCACCTTGGGTATCCAAATGTTTTGAACAGAAAGCCATGTCCTAGATGTCAGTTTCCTTGGCAAAAGCTTCTCTTTCAGATGCAGAACAGTGTGAAGTAGAACTGCCCAACCTGGTTAGACATGGGGTCTGCAGATCTGCTGCAAATCAGTCCCATCTTAGAAGCATAAAATCATAGAATCATTAAGGTTAGAAAAGACCTCCACGATCATCAAGTCCAACTGTTAACACTGCCAAGTAACCACTAAAGCATGTCCCTATGTGCCACAGCTATATGTTTGTGGAACACCTCCAGGAATGGTGATTCCACTACTGCTCTGGGCAGCCTGGGCCAATCCTTAAACACTCTCAGGGAAGAAAGTTTTCCTAATACCCAACCTAAACCACCCCTGGCACAACTTGAGGCCATTTCCTCTCATCCTTTTGCTTGTTACCTGACCCCTACCTCGCTCCAACCTCCTTTCAGGAGGTTTGAAGCTGCCTCTTCAAAGTTTCTCTCTGATGACATGTCAAAAATGCATCTGCTGAGCATCTCACATGAGCAAGTATCTACCTCCATGTTCAGTCTCTTGTTGAAAAATGCTTGTACTTCCTGTCATGTGGCCAGATGGGACACATTTTTTTAAGCTGCTCTCCAGTGTTCAAGTTGGTAGCAGAATCCTTTAGATGTCTTTTCACCATGTGATCTCCCATGACACACTGAAGGTCAAAACACTGAGGGAGCAATGCAAGTGTTGGCAGGGAGCTCCTGAGAGGATGTGTGCTCCACCCATGCGGAAGGACTGTGTGCAGAGCTGGGACAAGTGGCTTGAAGTTACCTTTTGCAAGAGGTCAAGGGTTTTTCCAGATGCCTACATCTACCAGAGGAGACTTAAGGGATGCTTTTTCATTTCATCTTTGAAATCTTTGCAAATTAGTATCCCAAATCTTAATTNATTGCTGCCTCATGGGCATCCTCCTAGCCACCAGCACTCCTAGAGCTTTTTCCCCAGGGCTGTTCTCCAACAGATCAGTTCCCAGTCTGTACTGATCCATGGGGTGTCTTTCTGAAATGCAAAGGCTTCAGAACCTTAAAGAGGTGCATGAATTGTAGTAGGGTTTGTACTTCTGCTTTGTTCACTAGGGAGTGTTGAAAGAATGAAGTTTTGAAAGTCAGGGAAAGTCACTATCCTCACAATTGAGATTTCAGCATATGCTTTGTAATTTCTTCTGGCTTTTCCGTTACAGTAATAGTTCTCAGAAACCCAAGTGCAGTTTACTAGCTAGAGGCCTTTTATTAGAATAGCTTATGGTGGGTGGAGTAGAATTTGAGCACAACTGGTGGTCACTTAATCACTATTATATGCAAAACATTAGTGGCACTGAGGTCCATGGAAAATGGAGAACACAGGACAGTAGAGAATAAAGCTACAGGTAATTGAAAACTATTTTTCTAGGATTTTTATCAGTTGATCATAGAATTTGTGTAAAAACCCTAGCTTGGTACTCAGTTTGGAACCTTAGTGTTGATGAAGTAGTATACTTTGTTAAAGATACTTTGTGGAATCCACTATACTAGAACACAGAACTAGAACAGGTTTGGGGCAGAGTGGCTGAAAAGCTGCCCAGGACTTGGAGGGGTTGGTCAAGAGTGGCTGAAGTTGAGCCAGCAGTGTGTCCAGGTGCATCCTGGCTTGGATCAGCACTAGTGTGGCCAACAGGACTAGGGCAGGGATTGTTCTCTTACACCCAGCACTGGGGAGGTCACACCTCCAATCCTGGNCTGATAAAAAGAGGATAGCAGATAGCTCCCTCAAGCCTGCACTGTGGATTTTTTGGGGTGAGACACAGCATGCGCAGAGCTGGACCCACCCTTTTAGTCCTAAGGTTCATCTGCCAGGGCCTAGCAAGCTTGGATGCTGGCAGCCAAGTCCGTAGGATGGAGGTTTAACCTCTTAGCTGGAAGGCCTTCCAGGGCTAAACGAGCTCCATCTGCCCGGGTTTGGAATCAGAGTTGTCCTTCTCCTAGGATGACTGCCAGAAGGCTAATGAGCTCATCCTACCCATCCAAGGATTCTAGGAACATGGGTATCACTCCCCACACTTTCCCGTGGGCAATGAGTTTAATGCTCCCTCTGCTGTGGGCACAGTTATGGCACCAGGGGCCACAGGAGACCACAAGGGATTGTCAGACTGTGCCTAAGATCTTTTCTAACCGTAAGGATTCTGTGATTCTGTAAAGTATTGCCCAAATGGAGTGATTTGTGCCAAAGAAACTGCAGCTAAGTAGCAGCTTCTCTACATTCTCCTGGTGTAGGATGGCAGTGGTGAGTTGCCCCTGCCAAGAGCTGTCAGATGGTGCTTTACCATTCGTTGCCTTCTGAAAGGAAGCAGTGCAGGTGCATGCTTGGGGTGCAGGGCTTCCAGCTGGGTTGAATCAGGGCTTCTCTTCAGTGCAGTTTAAAAAGGATGTAGTCTGGGAGAAATTACACTAGAAACCATCCCTCCCTCAGAGGCAGAAGGAAAACACTACCTAGAAAGGTTTATTTTGCAGGCTCCAAAGCCTGCCAATGCAAATCCAGCCTTGGAGACTGGTTAGCTTATAAACAAGGCTTCAAGAGGTCTTTTCACTGCTGCTTGGAAAAGGAGAAAAAAAGGGGGGGGGAAGAAGAAAAAAGTCAAAAGGGCTTTGATTTTATTCTCCTGTTTGTTTTGACTGCAGGCTGGAAATACCAGGCTTACCAGTTACTGCAGCCCAAGCTGGGAGGATTTTCAGGTTCCATTTTGCTGCTGGTGCACTGATGGCTCTAACAGATTAAATAGGACCAAAAGGTTTAACCTTGGTATGCTGAGAGATCTTGTCCTGCCCTAGGGCCAGCTTTAACAGTCACTAGTAGCAGACTGAGCTGTGCATATGTAGGAAGAAATATATTGCCATTTTTCCTTCTCTTGGCTCCTTGCCATGTATTTGTGGCAACCAGGTGTGTTTGGTGATACCACTGCCCTCAGCTCCTGTCTCCTCAAACAGCAGTGACAGCAGAGGGCAGAGCAGTGATTAAGCAGCTTTCTCTTGGGCTGGGGGTACAAACACTTTCTGGAGTAATAAAGTGTTTTCACTGAAAATTTGAGGTGACTGACAAGTATTATAAGGGAGATAAAAGTTTGTGTTTCTCAGACTCATCTGTTGATCTAGCAGAGCCTAGAGTCATATTTAGTATCTCCTTTGGGATGTCAGAGACTGGAGTGTGGCCAAAAATGTCCTCTCCTCTGGCAGTGTTCCTCTGGCACTGGGATTTCTTGCCACAGGAGCCAGTCTTACTGGTGCCACTGCCAATTTCTGACCTTGCTGGTGAGGAGAGACTGTGAAGTGCAGCTCTTGGGCCACTTCCACTATGCTGCTCTGCTTTTTATGCTGTGGCATAATTTTATGGAGGGCTCTTTTTGGGCAGTGTTTGGTTGGAGGCTTTAGAGCCTACTATTAGGTATACGTTTTGGAGGTCAATGAACATAACACCACTGTACATTGCTAGAACAGAGACTCAGCTATAAATAGTTCTACAGTAAGTTTTCCTAGATGCCTTTCACCCCCCTCCCTTTTATGTCCTCTTTTGCTTTCTGGAAAGGGTTTATTTCAAAGGATTTATTGACAGAGCTAATAAGGCATGAGTATCTGTTTGCATTATGCAGTAGCTTGACCTGTAAGCCCGGAAGGGCCTACCAGCTTCATTTAATGCATCATGGGGATGGTTTTGTATGAAAGGTAGAACTCATTGTTGATAGGAATTGGATAATAATTCCAGGAGCAGGAATTTTAAAACATGTTTAGAATCCTTAGAATGTTAATTTCACAGAATCCCAGCACAGTGGGAATTGGAAGGCACCTCTGGGGATCATCCAGTCCAACCTTTCTGCTAAAGCAGAGTCACCCATAGCAGCTTGCCCAGCATCACCTCCAGGGAATCTCTCCAGACAAGGAGACCCTACAAGCTCTCTGGGCAGCCTGGGCCAGGGCTCTGCATCCTCACACCAAACAAGTTATTCCTTTTGTTCAGCTGGAACCTCCTGGGTTCCAGTTTGTGCCTATTGCCCCTTGGCATCACTGAGCAGAGTGTGGCCCCAGCCTCTTGCTCCCTGCACCCTTCAGCTCTTGCTCAGCATGGAGCAGCTCCCCTCTGGCTCTACTCTGCTCCAGGCTCAGCAGCCCCAGGGCTCTCAGCCTTTCCTCCTGCCACAGATGCTCCAGTGCCCTCAGCATCTTCCTAGCCTCTGCTGGACTCTCTCCAGTAGTTCCTTGTCTCTCCTGAACTGGGGAGCCCAGAACTGGACCCAGGACTCCAGCTGTGGCCTCCCTAGGGCAGAGCAGAGTGGGGAGGAGAACCTCCTTTGACCTGCTGGTCA
Organism: Bucco capensis; assembly: GCA_013396975.1. Classification (NCBI taxonomy): domain Eukaryota; kingdom Metazoa; phylum Chordata; class Aves; order Piciformes; family Bucconidae; genus Bucco; species Bucco capensis. The sequence continues at coordinate 68,134 of VWZO01020654.1, read as the reverse complement.
CACTCTTCTTAATGCCCCCAGGAGATCATTGGCCTTGTTGGCCCCAAGGGCACATTGCTGGCTCATGGTGAACCTGTTCTCCCCCAGCACTCCCAGCTCCTTTTTAGCAGAGCTGCTTTCTAAGAGGTCAACCCCTTACCTGCCCTGGTCCATTGAGTCACTCATCCCCAGGTACAGGGCCCTACAGGTGCCCTTGTTGAGCTTCATTAGAGTCCCCTAAAGAAATCTAAGCATTTCTTTATTTTACTAAGCAGATAGGAGAGGAATTTGCTGAGTGCTCGTGGCATTATACCAAATACAAAATTGTAAATGACAGTTTCTAGAGCAATACTTTTGGGAAATTTGAGGCAGACACTAATAGTGTTTTGAGCAGGCATATTTTTCATCTTCCATGAAAGCAGCTTTAACTGTACAACAGAGATTTCCATCATTTACATGTAGATAGAGATTGAAGGTCATTTCAATTCCAAAGTTTTGTTACCTTCAGAAAGTACTGCACATTTTCTGTCTGGAAATCCTTAAAACGTACCAGATGTTATTAATCTTTTTTTATAAGAAGCTTTGCAAGTAGCCATTTGTTTAGATGTTGTAATAAGTGTATTAATCTGATATTCCTCCATTTACAGCAATCATATGCCTAAGGAATTTCCCTTAAGACGCTGAACATGTTTTCTGTGTTGCTTTTTAGTCAGGTCTCCATTCAGCACTCTTAACTCCTGCTCTGAAAACATGGACTTTTAAACCATCTCCCTTAGAATTTTAGCTTAAAAGTTTATTGGAAAGATCTGTAATTATTTCAGTATTTGAAAGTGCAGATTGAGAATGTGTAAACCAAACTAAGTTGATTCCCTTTCCTTTGGAATTTTTTGTCATTTGATCTCTAATATCTTTGCTAATCATGTGTCTTCTGTGATTGGTTTGAATAATTCATTAGAAAGAGGAAAAAGGAGACAAGAGGCTTGTTCAGGGTTTCACAACAGAGCCATTTGCCATCCCCCTGCCTGTGCTGAGAGGGACTTTACTCTTGTTGCAACATCTGGGCTGCAGATTATTCAGCCACAGACTGTTCCAACCAAAATGAAAATCAAAGCTCTCCATGTAGCTTGTCCTCTAACATGCTGAGGAGTTAGTAAGAGGGGAGGAATGTTCTTAGTATGACTCTCATTAGTTCTAAAAACATTTAACCCTGAGAACACCCAGAGGGGGGAAAAACCCTCCTCTGTGTTTTGCTTTGTTCTGTGTTTTATCTTTTCTCCCTGAGGTCTCATTTTTCCTTCTTTTTATCCCAAGTGGGTGCTTTGATTAGCATACATTAGATCCTGCCCGTACAAATCAGCTGCAATGCCTAACTGTGCATTCAACTGACAGTATAGGAAAGCACCAGTTGCAAAGATGGGCACAAGGATTCCCTTTCTGGCTATTAAAAGGGAATCTAAACTTGACCAAATGTTGAAAGCAAATATCCCTTTCCAAAGGCTGTGCTCTGGCCAGCAGGATCTGTCTGTGAGCATCCTGTGGCTGAGCCATTACCTCATCCTCTGCTCCTAACCATTCCAGGCACACGTCTCCCTCCTGCTGCTACGTGCCAGGAATTGCTAAGAGGAGTGCTCCAAGAGTGCTGGGCTGCATGCTCAGGAGAACTGTGGCTTGGTAGACAAGGACCCTGTGAATGGAGGAACCTGACTGGGTGAGCAGCTCCCAGACAAGCATCTGAGATGATTTGGAAGCTAACACTTGAATTCCCCCATTCCCAAAGCTCAAGTGATCACATTTTGAGGACAGGAAAGTGCGACCAGTTGCCTTTGCAGGCATGCAGAGGGCAGTTTGGATAGGGAGTTGGGAAGGCTGCATAGGAACCTTCAGCAGAATCATGGAATTGTTAAGGTGGGAAAAGACAGAATCACACAGAATCACAGAATCTGGAAGAGACCTCTAAGCTCATCAAGTCCAACCATACCTAGCACTACCATGCCACTAAACCATGGCCTTAAGGAGAGCATCTACACCTAAAGACCTTTAAGATCAAGTCCAACTGTCAACCTATCACCCCCATGCCACTAAACCGTGGCCCTAAGTGCCACATCTTTATGTTTTTTGAAGACTTGCAGGGATGGTGACTTCCCCACTGCCCTGGGCAGCCTGGGCCAATGCTTAACAACTCTTTTTGTGAAGACATTTTTCCTAATGTCCAATCTAAATCTCCCCTGGCACAACTTGAGACCATTTCCTCTTCTCCTAAAAGAAGAGTTAAGGAAAAGAGAAGGGGACACCAACTCTTTCATCTTGGCCCACAGGTCCCACCTCTCTACTGAATTGGGGTTTGGTGGATCTGTAAATGAAAAATCTGGGGCTCTTTAAACAGTGTTTTTTGCATTGCCATTCTAAAAGGTATCCCTTTGGAATGAAAGGGGATTGCCAGTGCTTCTCATTTGCAGTCAGCAGTGGCAGGAGTTGAAGCTGAAGTGCTTCTCTTCTGTGCAAGTGGGGTGAGGGTGTGGAAAGAGAATGTAGGCCAGGGACACTAGAAGACATTAAGACAGGGACTGTTCCTCAATTTCAAGGACATAGTCATCTTCATTTCTCATTCCTGACTACAGCTGCATAAACATGAAAGCAATGCTCAGCCCTGGCAAATAGTTTAGAGAGAGCTGGCAGGTTTTTCATGTGTCTTGTCTCAAAGTGGAGTGGAATTTGCCCTGCTGGCTGCTACAAAACTCTTTTCCCTACTCTGATAAATGTAGAGATGCAGTGGGGTCAGAGGAGGTGAGAACATCCTCATAGAGTGTTTTGGTCCATTTATTTAACTAAAATATTTCCTTTCTTGCAAGGAAAGGGATAGGGAGGGAAAAAAAAAGCTAGCAGTTGACTGCCAAGAGAAGGAATAATAAGGAGCTACAAAATCTGCTCCAGCATGATGACTCATGATTGTTTTTACTAGCAAGGACATGTCCAACTACTGCTTGGGGTGTGCCTTAGGATTCTCTTCACTGTGCTGACTGCTTTCTTCCTCAAGACTGATGCTCCTCATACAGAAAAATCCCCTTTCTGACAGAGCTTGAAACTCTTATTGTTTGTCCTTTATTAGAATAACTCAGATTGTCTGCTTGGACCCTTCAGCTGCCTTTTAGAAACTTGTTCCAGGGTTGTGATCAGCTCTGATTCAGGCAGTAATAATATTTGAAGTGTCATATCCTAATGCTTTACTAGGAGGTGGTGGCATAAAGGAATGATTGAGCAGACAGAAAGCAAGGGTAGAACTGTAATTTAATGAAAGCAGATAGCTATAAAGTTTCTGACTAGAACTGGGCACTGAGATTACTTCCTAGTTAATTCTTTTGTTAGTGACATGAGTAGAAATTAACTTTCACTGAGTGGAGATTACTTCAGGTAATTTGCTGTCATTGCAAGGAAGCTGTGGCCTTCATATCTGTGGTGTGGTAGCCTCTTGGTTTGGTCATGAGTGAACCTGAGGAGATGAATAGATCATAATGTAGTGAGGAGAAGTCATTTTCACTGGGGGGGAAACTATAGGGCTTCTGCCCTACAGTAATGAGAAGAACTATCTCCCAGTTTCCATGAGAGAGAAGCTATGAGAAATGTGCTGTTTCTTGGCTTATTTTCCTGACCCAGGGACTCTTTCTTGTTACCAAAAGATGCAGTTTACCTCTTCTTCTTCATTAAACAGTTGTGTTAAACATATAGATGCTCCACTTAGGGCCATGGTTTAGTGGCATGGGAGTGCTAGGTATGGTTGGACTTGATGAGCTAGAGGTCTCTGCCAACCTTTGTGATTCTGTAACATGGGAGAGACACACCTCAGGCTAGTTTTCTTCCTTTCAGTCCCCTTCTTGCCTTGCTGCATAGTTGAGTGAACTCTGACAAGTTGTTTTGGCACTACTTTGGGGAGTATTTTAAGGATATTGGGGGTTTTTTTACTTCTTTCCCAGAAGGTTTAAAATAGATGCAGTGGTTCTCCTAGCTTCACTGTGGCAGCAGCAGGATATTCAGCAAGGGTGACAGAAGAAGTATAGCCATAGAAACAAGAAGTAACTGTCTGCCAGACTAAGGAGAAGGTTCAACTAGCTTCTTATTGCCAACTTAGCTATTTAAAAATATTCAACATCCTAAAGGATTCTAAGAAATGTCTGAGATTCTTGGTATTAAAAAGAAAGCCATCCCTTGATTTTAATCTTAAGCTAATGCTTAGCTTTGTGACAGCTGCAAATATTTTCCAGTATCAAAGGCAAGGAAGATTATTTTAACAGCAGGCTGACATCATCACTGCAGTGAATTCTCCACCCCCAGCATGAAAACATTGCTTTGGCAGCAGCACATTGGTGAAGTGTTTCTGTGAGCTGTTTGTTTGCAGTGCTGACAGCCTCTGAGAAATGCTTGGAGTTCTGCTTTGCTTCTTTTGTAGGTTCTCTCAGGCTGTTGTCCTTTCAGTGCAGTGTGGGGGAGCCTAAATGCGCACAAGAACTCAAAAAGCATAGGTGTGCCTGTAGAAATACTGAAGGTCTTTCTGGATATATCACCAAGACTCCTTGGAAGGCAGAGAGGCCCTGCAGAAAAATCTAGACAGACTAGAGGGCTGGGCAATCACCAGCTATATGGAGATTCCAAGGGCAAGTGCTGGATTCTGCACCTGGGCCAGGACAAGCCTGGATGTACATCCAGATTGGGGAAGGAGAGGCTGGAGAGCAGCCCCCCAGAGAAGGCTCTGGGGGTTGTGCTCAACAGCAAGTTGTCCCTGAGTCAGCAGTGTGCTCTGGCAGCCAAAAGGGCCAAGTGTGTGCTGGGGTGCAGCAGGCACTGCATTGCTGCTCAAGGGAGGTGCCAGTGCCACTCTGCTCTGCACTGTGTGGCCTCACCTCGAGCACTGGCTGCAGCTTGGGGCACCACAGCACAAGAAGGAGATGAAGCTGTTGGAGAGTGTCCAGAGGAGGCCATGGATGTGGGGAAGGGTCTAGAAGGGAAGCTGTGTGAGGAGTGGCTGAAGTCTCTTGGTTTGTTGAGCCTGGAGAAGAGGAGACTGAGGGGAGGCCTCAGCGCAGTCTGGAACTTCCTGCTGAGGGGAAGCAGAGGAGCAGGAGCTGATCTCTTCTGTCTGGTGAGCAGTGCCAGGAGCTGAGGGAATGGCATGGAGCTGTGCCAGGGGAGGGTTGGGTTGGGTATTAGGAAGAGATTGTTCCCCCAGAGTGTGGCTGAGCACTGGCCCAGGCTCCCCAGGGCAGCACCAAGCCTGACAGCATTCCAGAAGCATCTGGACAAGGTCCTCAGGCACAATGTGTGTTTTTTGGGTTTGTCTTGTGCATAGACAAGAGTCAGACTCGATGATCCTTGTGGGTCCCTTCCAACTCAGGACTCTCAATGATTCTGAGCTTCTCCTTTTCAGTCAGAGTAGCTTTATCTCCTTGGTCTCAGCTGTAAGAACAGTGAGTCTACCTCAAAAAAGACTTCTAGCACTGCTGGGTATTGGAAATGTAGACTTGGGCAAGCTGTTTTCTCTGCTTATTTATGTATTAATGCCTCCAGTTTACAGCTCTGTTGTGGTCTAAGCAGCTAAAAGGAAATTGAATGTGAGTTTAGGTGTTTAACATGTTCCACAAGTCAGAAACAAGGACAGCTATATACACCCTCATCCTGTGGCTTTGTTGGTTGTTCCATCTGGAGGCAGTGCTTGCATTCTCTTCTCCTTTGCTCTCTACAGCTCCCTGCAAGGAGGTTGTAGTGAAGTGGAGGGAGGTCTCTTCTCCAGGGTTACCAGGGAGAGGACAAGAGGAAATGGCCTCAAGTTGTACCCGGGGAGGTTTAGATTGGATGTCAGGAGGAAATTTTCACTGAAAGGGTTGTTAGGCATTGTCCCAGGCTGCCCAGGGAGGTGCTGGAGTCACCATCCCTGGAGGGGTTTAAGAAACATTTAGATGCTCTACTTAAGGGTGTGGTTAGTGGTATGGGAGTGCTAGGGATGGTTGGACTTGATGAGCTTAGAGGTCTCTTCCAACTTCAATGATTCTGTGGTTATCCTGTCAGCCAGCAGAGATACAGGCACTTGAGCCATGCTGTGGTGGCTTGGTTCCTACAACTGGTTGTGCAGCTCCAGGGGAGCTGGACTGCATTTAAAAACAGCAAACCAAAACAAACCAGCACCAAAAAAAACCCCAACAAACACAAAACAAAACCCCAAAACAAAAAACCCCAAAACAAAAAACCCCCTTTTCTCCTAGTTCGGTTTGTCAGGAAGTCCTAAACTAGCCACAGGAATGAGAGAAGAGTCTGCTGCCAGAGCTGGCACTGCCTTTGTAGTTCTCACCCAGCTACAGCACTTGGGTTTAATGTGTGTTTTGGAGTCAGACCTGCTGTACCAGTAACTCCAGGAGGTAACAGTAAATGCTGAGGTTGTGCCAATCTCTTTCTTGCCACCTAGATCCTGACTAACAGCTTTTCCTCTACCAAGTTCACTTTTCAAATTCACTGGGGTGGTTTTGCTAAAAGAGTATCTTCTACAGTTTGAGAGAGAGGACAAGAGGAGATGACCTCAAGTTGCAGCAGGGGAGGTTTAGATTGGCTATGAGGAGGAATTTCTTCCCTGCAAGGGTTATTAAGTCTTGGCGCAGGCTGCCCAGGGAGGTGCTGGAGTCACCATCCCTGGAGGGGTTTAAGAAACATTTAGATGTGGTACTCAGGGCCATGGGTTAGTGGTATGGGAGTGCTAGCTATGGTTTAGAGGTCTCTTCCAACCCTAATGATTCTGTGATGCTGACTAATTTGCTCATGACAATGAAAATATTAGGAATGCAGTGTTTGTTCTAAAGATATGGTGCTTCTTACATACATGTTGGGTTTGGTATAATGAATAAAATACTTTTTTCATTCTTAACTTCTATATGTACCTGACTTGGGTAGGGGACACTATATTCTATCAGAAATATCCCAACTTTGGTATTATTAGCCTATTTATTTTTCTTCTTTTCTCTTCTTCTCTGTACTCCAGAGGAGAGCTCATTCTTAGGAGAGCCTCATACATCACTCCCAACATACAGACGTTTTTGTGACTTTTCCAGATTCAACCTGCATAGCTGTTAAAGGAGAAAAATAGCCCAACTCCACCATAGCTTCACAAGCCATAAATCCCCAACAAACCACCCCTCTGAGAGCTACATAAGTGCCAGCAAGTTCTGTGAACTTCCACTGAATTTACACTGTCAGTGCTGCCTGTAGAACTTGCTGAGTATATCTCCTAGTTAGTAGTAAGCCTACGGAAGGAGAGGTGCAGTCCTGACTAGAGGAAACAGCAATGCTCTGCAGGGTTTTACTGTTGTTTTGGCTTTTGAGGGAAAAAGTCCTCTAAATAGGTGTATGATCAGCTCTGTAAGGTGCTGGCTTTAGAGGGTTGTGTTTGGATATTAGTGGATGTATTCATATCTGCAAATAAATGCTGTGAATTTCAATTCAGAAAGAGTAAGGATTCTGAACTAAAACTCAAGAGCATATGAAAGGAGCAGTTACATTGCTTACAAGAAAAAGGGGACTTTGGGAGTATGAAGGAGATTAATTGTACAAAATTGTATTTAGAAGATGTAATCTTACTTCAGATGAAAAGAGCCACAAAGCCTGATGCAAGAAACAGAGATTTGAGAGCTCCCTTTTGATTAATTTGTATATATTCCTCTAATCTCTCTAACCCTTAATAGGGTATTAAGTGTATAATAGTGTAATAGAAAAGAGTAGGAGAACTACATGGTAATATATTTAGTAATGTTATTTGCAATTAAAAACCCTGAGGAAGGGTTATGGTTGTATGATCAACCTTAGATAAAAAGAGCATGGTCACCTTTGGAAATGGATTTTGCTTGCCTTAAAGGATCTTTGAGTTCATCCAACACGCTGCAAATCATTCACTCACACAGGTGGACATTATATTGTAATTCCTTAAAGAATAAAGGTGGTGAAGTTACTGGTTCTGTAAAAAGATCCCTTTAATGCCTTCAAAAGGAATTGGGGGGATGATGTGCACAGTGTGTGCTGTGAGGGGAATTGTACATCTCTGTTAAAAGAGAAGCAGCGTTTCCCTTTATGAGCAGTAGGTTTTATTGCTAGAAATCAGTTCTATCCCCAAGCCTCCTCCTCAACACATGCTCCTTAATATGTTCAAATGAGCAGCTTTGGCTTGCTTTGTTTTGAGATCTGAAAATGCTTACAGCTAAATATGGAAGTGATGTATGAAGAGATGTAAAATACTCTAGAAACTATCATAGAATCATAGAATCCTAGACTGGTTTGGGTTGGAAGGGACCTCTGGAGGTCATCTAGTCCAACCCCCCTGCAGTGGCCAGGGACATCCCCAACTAGAGCAGCTTGCCCAGAGCCCTGGCAAGCCTCACCTGGAATGCCTCCAGGGATGGCAACTCAACCACCTCCCTGGGCAACCTGGGCCAGTGTTCCACCACCCTCATGGGGAGCAACTTCTTTCTATGAAGTTGCTTGTCCAAGGGAGGGAAAGCTGGGGTAGTGGGTGTATTAAAGGACAACAAGAAAACATCTACGTTTGATGGGACCTCCACTATTGTTAATGGCTTCTTTTTGCATGGCTGGGTTTTTTGGTTTGGGGTTTTGTTTTGTGTTTGTTGGTTTTTTCTCTTATATTTTATATTCTCAGCTTGCAGATTATATTTCTTCAGATGTCTTTGTTCAAGAAGTTTAACTTCTTGACGGCAGGGGGTGGAAGGTCAGGGATGTTCATAGAATCACAGAATTGTCAGGGTTGGAAGTGACCTTCAAGCTCCTCTAGCCCCAAGCCCTGTGCCTGCC
>VWZO01020654.1:35412-48666 GCA_013396975.1 Bucco capensis | reverse complement strand
TTGTTTGCAGTGCAGTTGCCAGAGCACTGGCCCAGGCTGCCCAGGAGGCTGTGGAGTCTCCTTGTCTGGAGCCATTGCAGAGCTGCCTGGACACATTGCTGTGTGAGCTGGTCTAGGTGCTCCTGCTCTGGCAGGGGGGTTGCACTAGATGATCTTTCTATGTTCCTTCCAACCCCGGACAGACTGGGATACTGTAGCTGAAAAGTGACCATTAGCTTGTGTTCAGGATTCTTCAGTATCTAACTATTTTAGATAGAATTGGAATTTTCCACACTTAACACCTAAAATCAAAGGGCAGCTATAGAGAGGACTTCTGTGGCTCTGAAGGAAGGTAAATAAGTTCTCTGGCAAAAAAATGTGTATATGTTTGTTTCTAGAGACAGAAATCTTCACATAGTGTCGCTGCAGGTTGTGGGCTATTTCTGGGAGGTGGAATGTGATTGCTAGAGAGTGAATTCCATCACTACATTGCAGCATAATCTTACTAAGGAATTCTTCCAGAGATGCTTTCTTCTAGTTTGTGACTTCTCCACAGCAACCAATCTATGACAAGGGATAGCAGATCTCTCTGTTGAAAAAGATAAACAGTAAGATCTCTTACATATTCTTTTCTAAAGGGAAGGTTTAGGTCTTTCTGGTGCAAAAGAGCAGGTTTCTCTGGAGGCTCAGCTCAGCTCAGCTCTGCCTGGCAGGAAGCAATTACCAGAAAGCGGAGGAGGAAGCTCGTGCGTGGGGAGAGAGTTCCTGGGCATTGAAGGATGAATGAATCAGACAGGATTTACCTTTTCTTATGAAAGAGCACCCAGATATTAGAGGAATAAAAAGAGACTGAAGTCTCCATCCCATTTTTTCCTTTTAAGATAGTTTGTGTCCATAGGGAAAAAACCCAGCTTTTTATATAGTACCATTGCTATGTGTTAGTACAAAGGCCAGGAGGATTACCTGCTCTGTCTCTGCAACACTCTCCTCTTCCCCCACCATGCTTTGAAGCACAGGATAAGCACAACTTAGTGCACAGTCTCTGCTTTTGGCAACTGTGAATATAGCAGCATGGTAGGAGAAGGGTCAGGGCTGGGTTGGCCACCAGACAAGTGAACCCCTCTGCCTTCCAAAACAGAAGAGAAAGGGAATGAATGAGAGAGACTTATGGGTTGGAAAAGAAAACTGAAACAGCTTCAATGAAAATAATAACAATAAAATGAAATATAGACAAAGCCAATACCACATTCAACCCTTTGATGGCATTTACATCACTGTCACCACTGATACCGTGGCAGCACTGGGAAAGTCCCAGGCTGGACTCAACAGCAGATGGGAACTGGATTCAGGAGCTGGATTCTGGAACTGGTTTCTGGAACACATGTAAGTCAGGACAGAGTCCTCCTCAGGCACTGGCCATTCAAGAAGAGATGACCCTGGTGATCCCTGGGCTTTATACTGAAGATGACATCCATGGATGGGATCCCTTGTTGGTCACTTTAGGGTCACCTCTCCTGTCCCCTCCTCCCCACAGCTGTCATCTCTTCCTGCAGCCCAAGGTGGGACACAAGCTGTAGCAGTGCCCTTGGTGTGCAGAGGAGCAAGTGTAAGGCAGAGCCTTTGTGCAGCCCAAGCCTGGGTGCTACCTCTGCCCATGCAGTGTTGGCACTGCTAGAGCAGCCACTGGGTGACAACATGCTGGGAGCTGCAGAGACTGCAGCACTCAGAAGGGACTGAGCTGGGAAGGGACATCACTAGCTCACACTAGGGCACAAACCAGGCCCAGTACTGCAGGCACCAGCAAGCACTGATCCATGGTTTAAGAGCCATTTTGTCAGAGCTGCCTGGAGGTTGGCTGAAGGGTAGAAAGTTGCTTAATGTATAAAAGTGCAGAGGTGCATCTGGGAGGCATGGCAGTTTGTATTCATGTGTGCGTGTGGTACCTCCATTTTAATTGTCATAAAACCCAAATACTTGTTGTGTTCTGGAATTTCAGGTCTTAAAAATGAAAGTCCTGTTTGGTGGTTTTATTGCCTTAGATTTATCTAAGACAGCAATGAACATTCTATGCTAAGCAGATGGCTTAGCTTAGTAAAATTTATGTTAGTGTTGAGATTTTATGGTGAAGTCCCCAGAGAGATTCAAAAAAGGCCTGATATTCATCTCTTAGCATAATGCTACAGCTAGATTTGTTTTATTGAATACATTCTGTCAGCTCCAGCCTGAATGCCAGCAATTTCTTATTAGTATAGGCTTTTCTATACCACACTACCTTGCCTGTGACTTTGAGTTACTGGATTGCAGAGGGTGGTCTGTGGAAGACTTGCTGCTTTGGAACAGACCAGAGGCTTCTTTGCTTCTGGTTGCAAAGGAACTGTATTTGATCACAGAATTTTTGGTGTGAGCTATTGCTCCACTGCGTGACAAAAACTTGTATTTTGGCTTCTGAATGGGAGATAAAAGGTGATTGCTTCAAAACCTATTTAAAAAACAGGCATGCATCTCCCTGTCCCTCAGAAACCTAGCTTTTAGTAACTGAAATTTGGCTATTTCCACTGCTATTTAAAACTCAGGATCAAGCATTGGAGATGGTGTGGCATTTGTCAGAATACTGACACACCAATGCTCATCCCACAGTGCTAAACAACAGCACTGGGACTAGGCTATTTTGTTGATTTGTTTTTCCAGAGTAAATTGGTTTTGAAATTGTACAGGAAATATTGGTTCAATTAATTTTACGGAGAGTACAATAAGTTTCATCAAGCCTACAGTTTATGGAGGAAATTATTTTATGAGCAGACTGTTGAGTAATATTGGAACAGGGCAAAATGGAATGGTTGGTCTGAGTAATGAGTAACAACTTCTCCTTTGGTAAGGTATGTGCACAGGAGATGCTATAAAGCAAAACAGCAGTAACTACTACATGAGCACAACTGCTAGCAGAGGAAACAGAGCTGCCTCAGGGTTCTAGCCTCTCCTTGCTGAGAAATCAGAAGGGCTCAGAATCATTGAGATTGGAAGACACCTTTAAGATCATCAAGTCCAACCATCAATTTACCATCCCCATGCCACTAAACCATGGCCCAAAGTAGAGCATCTATACATTTCTTAATCCCCTCCAGGGATGGTGACTCCACCACGTACCTGGGCAGCCTGGGACAATGCCTAACAACTCTTTGAGGGAAGAAATTCCTCCTTATATCCAATCTAAACCTCCCCTGCTGCAACTTCAGACCATTTCCTCTTGTTCTTTCACTGGTAATCCAGGAGAAGAGACCTACCCCCATCTCACTCCAACCTCCTTTCAGGGAGTTGTAGAGAGAGATAAGGTCTCCCCTGAGCCTCCTCTTCCTCAGACTAAACAACTTCAGTTCCCTCAGCTTCTCCTCACAAGACTTATTCTCCAGACCCCTCAGTAGCCTCCTTGCCCTTCTCTGGACAAGCTCCAACGCCTCAATGCTTTGTTATAATGAGGGGCCCAAAATTGAACCCAGTATTCCAAGCATGGCCTCCCCAGTGTTGAGTACAGACTGATAGTCATCATCGTGGCTAGGCTTGGCGAAGGNGCCTGAGACTGATAGTAGGAACTGTTGGCTTCTGCAGGTGTGGATGATGGAGAGGACATCCCCCGGGAAATGCTGATTGGGATTTACGAGCGGATCCGCAAGCGGGAACTGAAGACAAATGAGGATCATGTGTCTCAAGTCCAGAAGGTTGAAAAACTCATAGTGGGCAAGAAACCGGTGAGTTGGCTCTGCACTGCCCCTCAGAGCCTGAGGAGATAGAGCAGTAGAGAGGTGTTAGAGTCATAAACTGGTTAAGAAAGGCAAAAGTCAGAAATTCTCAAAACCCTGATTTGCTGTAAGGTTGGGTTTAGTTTGGGAGCATTCACAGTGCAGATGTATTTTGTTATTGCAGTCTGGTATTCATGTTCTGAGTCTTAAGCTTTCCTGTTCTGAAATGACACTGAAATATCTGCACTGGAAGCAGTTCTCATGTTTGTTTCAAGAGAATTGAAGTGTTTTGATCAAGTGATGTTGTAGAGAGTCATGCTTCAGCATTTATGCTCTCAATTATGGCTCCATAATTCACAAGAGGAATAGAGAACTTCTGTTCTCAGAATTGTTAAGGTTGAAAGAGACCTCTAAGCTCATCAAGCCCAACCATCCCTAGCACTCCCATACCACTAACCCATGGCCCTAAGGAGAGCAGCTAAATGTTTCTTAAAGCCCTCCAGGATCAGCATGTTCCTCAGCTTTGCAGCTAGCTCCTCTGAACTGGTATTTTTAAGGGCAGATGATGTCCTTCTGTCTCAGAACTTCCCTGGCAATCAGGTCCCAGGGATTCTAGAGCTGGGTTTGAACATCCAAAGATAACTCTTGCTTTGTTATTGTAAAAATTGTGAAAGGCTTTGCTACATAAATTAATCTTGAGAACTTCTGTTGGTAAAAAAGAGAGAGAAAAGGAAGGCCACAGCATTTTCCACTGTGTTTTAGGAGCTGAGTGGACACAGACATATTAAGACCAATATTTTACATGCTAATGATTGTAGGTAATGTGGAGAGGGACAGTGGATACTCAGCCTTCCTCAATTCAAGTCCTACAGTCACCTTCAGAAAATCTTCATGTTAATAGTCACAACAGCAGCCAAAAAGGAAAAAAAAAAAGACTAGACTAGTACATTTTTGAAGCTCTACCTCAGGTTTTTTTATGAGCTCTGGGGAGCTTTGCTGAAGCAAGGACTGATGGGTTTAGGGAAGGTTTTTTTAAGAGAGGTTGGATCTCCAGGTTCTCTCTCTTACTTTTGAAGAGCTTGGAATTGTAATCTCTTCTCAGGCAAGCTTCAGTGCAGGGAGAGGGAGCAAGGGAATGAGAGACCACCCAAAAAAAGAAAATCCAATTCCCTTCTGTTTCCCAGTAAGGAAATCTAGAGGAGATCTCCTAGAAGAAGTAGAGGGAAAGAGAAAGCAAAGTTTTCTTCACTGTTTGCATATTTTTGAGCAGAAGGGAAATAAATATCCTGAAGTCAGTATCTGACAGTCACTTCTGCTTTCATTCAAAACTTACTTTCCCTAATTGTTTGGGGATTTAGGTTTATAGATAGGGCTCCTGTGGGAGATAGTTGTGGTTTTTTTCTTCTCCTTCTGTATTTTATTCAAGCATGTGGCAATTCAAATCCTCAAGCTAATCCTGACCTTGCCAATTAAATGGGATTAAGAAAACACTGCCCTCAGTGGAGTCCTAGGTTTCTTATGCTAAGAGACTTTAAGTGTGTAAAAGAAAGTTTAGGACATCCCCAAGAGTCTGTATTGATAGAACTATTTGTTTTTATTTTATAGGCATTTAGTCATAGTAAGGCCGTGACCTATTTACTTGCTATGGTACAGTACTGTCTTTCTCTGAAGTTTAACCAACTTCTATATGTCTTTCTACTGTAGATTGGATCTCTGCACCATGGACTTGGTTGTGTACGTATTTCTCTCCTACTCCTTCAACATTTAGAGTCACTTTACCTGGCAGATTTTTTTTTCCCTAAACTGGCATTTATTACATTTTAGCTTTTAAAAAGAATTAGGCTGCTTTCAAGCCAAATTGTTGTGGTAATAAGTCCACAAAGTATAAAGATGTTCATAAAAATCTGTTTCCCAGAGAGACTGCTTAATTTATTGCCAAGGGTTTTCTAGACCTTTTTTAGTATGCTTGTTATGCATCTCAAATCACAGAATTGTCAGGGTTGGAAGGGACCTTCAAGCTCCTCTAGCCCCAAGCCCTGTGCCTGCCCTGGGCAGGGACACCTGGCACTAGAGCAGCTTGCTCCCAGCCCCAGCCAGCCTGGCCTGCAACACTGCCAGGGCTGGGGCTGCCACCACCTCTCTGGGCAACCTGGCACAGTGGCTCAGCACCCTCCTGGCCAACAACTGCCTCATATCTAATCTAACTCTCCCCTCCTCTAGTTTGGATCCATTCCCCTAGTCCTAGCACTGCCTGACATCCTAACAAGTCCTTCCCCAGCTCTCTTGTAGCCCCTGCAGATCCTGGGAGGCCACCAGAAGGTCTCCTGGGAGCCTTCTCTTCTCCAGACTGAATAATCCCAACTCTCTCAGCCTGTCCCCATAGAAGAGCTGCTCCAGCCCTCTGATTATGGACTTTCTCTGGACACTATTATCACTGTAGCAATTAGATAGCCAAAAAAGAATAAACAAAGCAGTAAAATTACAGCTGCAGCTCCCCTTTGCACCTGGGCCCTGCTGTGTTTGTTCTTTCTGGTCCATTGCAGTATTGAGTGATACTCTACAAAGATATTGCCAGCTGATTTAACAGTTCTTTTCTAAAAGGTAGAGGAAGATAGAAACTATTGATTCTAGATTTATTAGGGACATGTTCAATAATAATCCTAAACCTATTTCCCTAATGCAGTGTTCCTTTTACTTTAATTTCATGATAACATTATTGCTGGGAGTTTGGAACAAAGAAAGACACCACCTCATAGCAGAGGAGTGCATGAAATGCTCTGAATTCTGGTCACCTAATACAAATATGATCCTAGTCATTTATTTCTCCTCATTTAAAACTGCTCTGCTTATTGGCATCTTCACTCAGCACAATCCAGAGAAGGAACTTTCAGATGTTTTTTCAGAGTTCTATTTCTTGCTTTTCCTGTGTAAAACATGAAAATCATGCCATGCTCACTTGCTGCTCCTAGGTGAAGTACCTGTGGTGGTTTCATGGATCCATGTCTAGCAGTACCACTGGACTGTGAAAACAATCTAATAGAGAAGTGTAAAAATGCTCAGGAAAGCAAATATCCTCTGCTTGGAGCTCCCATTTGGTTCTTTCATAGAATCCTAGACTGGTTTGGGTTGGAAGGGACCTCTGGAGGTCATCTAGTCCAACCCCCCTGCAGTGGCCAGGGACATCCCCAACTAGAGCAGCTTGCCCAGAGCCCTGGCAAGCCTCACCTGCAATGCCTCCAGGGATGGGAACTCAACCACCTCCCTGGGCAACCTGGGCCAGTGTTCCACCACCCTCGTGGGGAGGAACTTCTTCCTAATGTCCAGTTTAAATCTANTGGCCTCTTCTGGACTCCAGAACTGGACCCAGTATTCCAGAGGAGGTCTCACCAGAGCAGAGTAAAGTGTTTATTGTTTCCCACAGTCAAACTATCCCCAGTGGAACTCTCATTGCTAGCCATACACAGGAATGCAAGCTGTTAGAGAACAGTTCATGGAAGAACTTTGATGAAGTTTGAATGGCATGCAAGTTGTAGCATATAACTCTTTATTTTTCCTGTTGTTGGTCCTTTGATGAAAAAGTGGAATAGGCTTAGAGGTAAAATTATTGGAAGTATTAAAAAAAACCCCAAAACTTTGGGTATAAAAGATGCTATTTCTTGGCTAACTAGTACTCTATTAACCATGAGCTTTTGTGTTCTCCTAGGTCCTCTCTCTGCCCCACCGGCGGCTTGTTTGCTACTGCAGGCTCTTTGAAGTTCCTGACCCAAACAAACCTCAGAAGCTTGGGTTGCACCAGAGAGAAATATTCTTATTTAATGATCTTCTTGTGGTATGTATTTACAGGGGCATAGATTTCTAGTGAGCTACTCAGTAATGCCTATCTCCAGGAAATCAGTGGCAATTAAGTGCATGAGAGCATTTCTAAAGATAAATAGGTATGACCTGTTTCTCTGTAGCCCAACCACCTTGATTAAGATTTAAGTTTGCTTCATTTTCCTCATTATATATACAATTTGCTTTTCAGGTGAAGCCTTGTATTGATTACTACACTCTATAGTAAGAAAGTACTTTTGATGCAGTAGCTTCTAGTATAAAGAACAAAAATTACCTCCAGTTTACCCATTTCCCTAATGGCTAAATGGAGACAGTCTTTATTCCCTCAATAATGAATTCAGCTTAGTTGTGGAAAAACAAAATCACATTATTACTTGGTATTCCCCAGATGTTTTGGGAACCAGGTATGTTTATTGATTGAAACAGGAATAGGAGAAGTTGAAATAGATTTTACAGTTGACTTTACTTTTTACTGTGCACTTAACTTGATCCAGTCTTCTGCAAAACAAGCACACAAACCCAGGGACAGCTTGGAATTATTTGGTTGATTGACTCTTAAAAATAGGAGAATTTGTTGCACTCTATTTAATAATGTGTTTGGCTTTTACCTGGCAACTAAGGACTAAGCTAAGTAGTTCATGTTCTGCTACAAAAAGGGCACACTTCAGATGCACAGTTCTCTGTCATTTTTTACATACCTTCAGAGCCTAAAGTCAGGAAGGAAATCAAACAAATTCATCTTGTTGATTGTGAGTATAACCTCCTGATAGTAAATGTGGGCTTGGGTGGAAAATGATGGAACATTGCCATCCTCAGTTTGCAAGTATTCCTTTCTTCTTTATTTACTTAGGTGTCTGTAGTGTTATTAAATTGTTTGGGGAGTCATATAGACCAAAGTTGTCAAGGTAGTGCTAGGACTAGGGGAATGGATCCAAACTAGAGGAGGGTAGAGTTAGATTGGCTGTTAGGCAGAAGTTGTTGCCCAGGAGGGTGCTGAGCCACTGTACCAGGTTGCCCAGAGAGGTGATGGCAGCCCCAGCCCTGGCAGTGTTGCAGGCCAGGCTGGCTGGGGCTGGGAGCAAGCTGCTCTAGTGCCAGGTGTCCCTGCCCAGGGCAGGCACAGGGCTTGGGGCTAGAGGAGCTTGAAGGTCCCTGCCAACCCTGGCAATTGTGTGAAAATACCATGGCTGAAGTTAAAATTAGAAAGAAGCAGTCAAAATAACCCTCTGGGTTATAAATAGGAAGAGTGATGGCAGTCACATTGTAGGAGAACCCCAAAATTGATGGTAAGAAGTAATGTATTGCTTCTATTGTAGCAAAAACTAGCAGTTTCCATGGATTTAGAGCTTTCAGATGCTGTACAAATCATAGGACAAAGAGGACATCACTGGCTGCAAGATGGAATTTGCAGGTGCCCGGAAACAAAGCAGATTTGGAAGGTCACAGGATGTGAGAAGGGACCTAGAGTTAAACTAGGAGGTTAAAGTGGGGCGAGGTCCATAGGCACGTCCTGCCTCTAGTCAGACTGGACAAAACAAAGTGTGGAGGAAAGTGTGGTAGCAGCTAATTGTTGAAGCAGGAGAGTAACATTTTTGCTGGCATGTTGTCGTTGTCGTGGCTAGGCTTGGTGAATGAAGCTCCAGGGAGGGCTCCACCCACGCTCCTCCTCAGCGCCTTTTCCAAGCTGCTGATAAAAAAAGGAGAGCAGATAGCACCCTCGAGCCTGCACTAGGGATGTTTTTTAGGTGAGACACAGCATGTGCAGAGCTGGACCCAGCCTTTAGTCCTAAGGTTCATCTGCCAGGTCCTAGCAAGCTTGGATGCTGGCAGCCAAGTCCTTAGGACAGAGGTTTAACCTCTTAGCTGGAAGGCCTTACAGGGCTAAACGAGCTCCATCTGCCTGGGTTTGGAATCAGAGTTGTCCTTCTCCTAGGATGACTGCCAGAAGGCTAATGAGCTCATCCTACCCATCCAAGGATTCTAGGAACATGGGTATCACTCCCCACCCTTTCCCGTGGGCAATGAGTTTAATGCTCCCTCTGCTGTGGGCACAGTTATGGCACCAGGGGCCACAGGAGAACACAAGGGATTGTCACACTGTGCCTGTGCTGGCATGTGCAGTGCACAATAAGGATGCAGATTTTCTTCCTGGAATTTCATGAAGTAGATTTCTGGAGAACAGAGAGCACAAAGGCTATATTTTATTTATCTAGATAAAACATTAAACCTCCTGGTTGCGAGATCCCAGTGCTTGAAAGCTAGCTTTGTTTCTTCAGTAGTAGTAGATTGAAGTTACAAGATCATGTTTTCTGGCAGGTGATAGTTTTCTTTGGCACAAAATGTTTTCTTGAATGCTGATTCCTAAGAATAAGAATTTTCCACAAACCTTTGTGGTAAAAAGGATCTTTCACTTGGTTTATTTGATAACTTTCAGGTGACCAAGATCTTTCAGAAGAAGAAGAACTCGGTCACGTACAGTTTTCGACAGTCATTTTCCCTCTATGGAATGCAAGTTCTTCTGTTTGAGAACCAGTGTAAGTCTTTTTTTCTGTATAAACAAAATGAAATGAAAAATGTTGAGTGAAAAGAGATGGGGACAGGGCTTGACTGAGTTTAACTTGGCCCTGAGGTTTAAAACAAGATGGTAGCAGCATGAGGAACAGCAAGTTTGCTGTTAGATTTTTTGGTAGTTGTATTCAGAACGAAATCTAACCAAAGGTGTGCTCTGTGAATATTTGTTGTGAGTAAAATGTTTGTGAAGAAACACAAATAGATCTGTTGCTGAGGTACAGTTGGCTGGAACTGAAGGGATGATAATGAGTAATGCCTGTTGCAGTGATATGTGTGATTCAAAGCAGGATTTCATTTATTTTCCTGATTTATATCTTCATGTCTAGGTAATGTATACTCTTTCAAATATAAATGCAAAGCAGAGAGTCTGGATTAAAGTTTGTGGGGTTTGAAACCTTTTGTTTATGCCAGCTGTAATCTGCATCAAGCCAATATTCTTTGTGTCTTTAATGCTTAGTCTTTACAGACAAAACCCCACAAAAAGCAAATAGTTTGCTAATGTCCTGATGCTAAGCCCAGAGACAGCATCAGCAATAACATAGCAGAGGGAAGTTTTTTTGTATGGGACATAGATCAAATAGATTGTCTCCCTAACTTCATGATTTGTAGACCAAACCTTGACCTTTATGATAAATTGGTTGCAGTTCAGTGTGACACTGAATCATTCCTGTGTGCTGTCTGTTGTGAAAGTCTTTTGTTCTTTGCTTGTCCTTGAAAATATGCTCCAACACTCAACAACCTCAAATGAAGTCACTGCTACTGAGGCAAAGCATCTGGAGATTTCCAAAGGAAAGATTTTTGTAGAGCTTACAGCAGCAGTGTAGCCTGCAGTGTGCATGCACATTCATTCTCTCTTCTGCACACATATGATATAAAATTCAGTTTTGGAGGAGAAAGCCAACTATTTCTATCCTGGATTCTACTAAAAATAGAAGAATGTATAATTCCTCTGATGTGAAGGTAAATAAATCTAAAAAAGAAAATCTCATAAGCATGCTAAGTAGAAACACTTTATTCAAGTCAGCTTAAAACTAGGAGCAGTTGGTTTCCTCCCAGAATTTTAACTGAGTCATTTCAGGAAACCTAGTTGGGCTGCTGAGGTGAATTCACTGATGAATNGTTTTAAACTGGAGAGGAGGAGATTTAAATTGGACATTAGGAAGAAGTTCCTCCCCACAAGGGTGGTGGAACACTGGCCCAGGTTGCCCAGGGAGGTGGTTGAGTTCCCATCCCTGGAGGCATTCCAGGTGAGGCTTGCCAGGGCTCTGGGCAAGCTGCTCTAGTTGGGGATGTCCCTGGCCACTGCAGGGGGGTTGGACTAGATGAGCTCCAGAGGTCCCTTCCAACCCTAACCATTCTATGATTCTATTGGTGCCTGTTAGGTGGAATTCTGTGATTTGTCGTTGGGAAGGAGAAGTCTTCTTCCCCTCTGCTTTGTACAATTGCTAGCCTTGGTTTCCCCTGTCCCCTGCAAGTGTTGGGGTGTTTTAAGCAGAGCCATCACAGCCCTCAGTAAATCTGAGTGTAGCAGCTGTCAGAATCAGCTAGTTTCAAGTAAATGAAATTTAGTGTCCCTAAAGCAGAAGTAATGAAAATATTGCTTTGGCTCCTGCTGGAGGATGAACAGCAAGATTGAAGTTGATGACCAAAGAATTGACTCCTAATGCTTGAGGTCAATTACTTTGAGGGATGGATGAGCTCCAAAAGGGAAAATAATGTCGTATATCTCTAGTAAATAAATAGGCCAGAAGGGAAATATATTTTACATTTTCAGTCAAAATCCCTGACAAAATAGAAAGGGCAAGCAAACCACTGCAGAGAGACTGCACCTGAAACCCATAAATACATGCTTCCTGGTGCTTAATCAATGTGATATAGAGAAGTCTCTCTGGTCATAAAATACTTTTATTTGCTTAGTATATGGAAATCTGTTCTTTGTTCATATGAGAAGGTGGCTCATGTGCCTTTGGGGTTATCAAGACTCCTTGTTTGTTTTCATAAGCATTATTTTTCTTTCAAGAGGTGCCCTTGGCTGTTTGCTGCCTCTTCAGTGTTCTGACAGTACCTGGGGGTTAGCCCATGCTCTCCAGCCATTATCTTCACTAGCACTTGGAGCCATTTGGCTCTTTTCTGAATGGCAGCAGTTGCACACAACATCAGGAGGTTGTCTTATTGATTGAGGGTAGAGGTGATTTCCATGTGGTTAGGACAAGCAGATCAGCTATCCCAGAATCCCAGCATGGTGGGGGATAGAAGTGACCTCTGGAAATCATCTAGTCCAGCTCCTTTGCTAAAGCAGGGTCATCCAGAGCAGCTTGCTCAGGATCACATCCAGGTGCCTTTGGAATCTCTCCACACAAGGAGACTCCCCAAGCTCTCTGGGCAGCCTGGGCCAGGGCTCTGCACCCTCACAGCAAGGAAGTTTCTCCTCCTATTCAGATGGAACCTCCTGGGTTCCAGTTTGTGCCCATTGCCCCTTGGCCTGGCCCTGGGCACCACTGAGCAGAGTGTGGCCCCAGCCTCTTGCCCCCTGCACCCTTCAGCTCTTGCTCAGCATTGGTCAGATCCCATCTGTGCAAGATGTTATCAGATCTCAGCAGCAGCTCCAAATTCTTGCTCCCTCCTTTCCCTCTGTGCACTTTGAGGTTTGTGGTAGTTGGCACCTTGTTTCACCTGAGAATGTTTCACTTTTGGTTGTGACTCTGATTGGGAAGTTGCAATATCCTTTTAACAAAGCAAAGCATTTGCACTTGTTTCTCAGTATTTAAAGTCTTGTTCAAATCTCACAGCTTTGAGGAAGAGACTACCTTAGGTCATCTAGTGGTTCTTCTTACTCATGGGAGCACTTGAACTTCAGGTTGAATAGCTAAGCAAAGATCTGAGAGCTGTAGCAAATCAGTAGGGACAGGTGCTTGAGTAGAAGAAACCATCATAATGATGATGGGAGACTGTGCTGTGAGATGGATTGGGAACTGGCTGAAGGACAGAGCCCAGAGAGTTGTGGTCAGTGGAGCAGAGTCTAACTGGAGGCCTGTGACTAGTGGTGTGCCCCAGGGGTCAGTGCTGGGGCCAGGACTGTTCAATATATTCCTCAATGATCTGGATGAAGGGGGAGAGTGTTCCCTCAGCAAGTTTG
>VWZO01020654.1:0-35160 GCA_013396975.1 Bucco capensis | reverse complement strand
TCCTGCTCTGGCAGGGGGGTTGCACTAGATGATTTTTCTAGGTCCCTGCCAACCCCTGACATACTGGGATACTGTGATAATGAGAATTCACCTTTGGAGGTTCTCTGACACCTTGCTTCTGTGCTTCAAGCAGAGGCTGATGCTGTTTTCTACAGCAGAACATACCTTCACTGTAAGCTAGCTTTCTGTAAATGAACATTCTCTCTTGACCAAGTAGATATTTTTGACCACCTGTTAAAGTTTCTATGCTCAAATGTGCTGCAGCAACAAAAGAAGCACAGACACTTTGGTGAAAAAGCTGCCTTTTAGTGTGGGTCAAAATAATAGGGTTTTTTTCATGGCAATCACAGAATCATTGAAGTTGGAAGAGACCTCTAAGCTCATCAAGCCCAACCATCCCTAGCACTCCCATACCACTAACCCATGGCCCTAAGGAGAGCAGCTAAATGTTCCTTAAACCCCTCCAGGGATGGTGACTCCAGCACCTCCCTGGGCAGCCTGGGACAAGATTTAACAACCCTTTCAGGGAAGAAATTCCTCCTGACATCCAATCTAAACCTCCCCTGGTACAACTTGAGGCCATTTCCTCTTGTCCTCTCCCTGGTTACCCTAGAGAAGAGACCTACCCCCAGCTTGCTACAACCTCCTTGCAGGTAGAAGCAGGAGAGGGGAGATCCTCACCCTTTTTCCTTGCTCAGTATGTAATTTCCCTTTAAATAAAGGACTAATTCCTTTTAAATAAAAGGAAATTAGGGTGTCCAGAGAACACAACTGAATGGGAAATACTTAAAGCTACATGTACATGCTCTTGTGTTTTCTTCCTGCAAATGCTAACTGAAGAGCACAAGAGAGTTTCTAGTACTTGACATATATTCTAGTCTTTACTTAGATGAACCTTGGTCATAACTGAGTTAGGTAGGTAATGGGAATCTATTCCATGACGTACAAATTATCCTCTTTTTAGGTTTTTTTGCTTTTTTCCTGGGGTTTTTCCTTTATATTGTACATTGTAGCAGCTGCCTAAAGACTATCTTTCAGTAGTCATTTGGTATTGACAAGTAACACTTAAACAATTCCAGTGTATCTTGGGAGTTTTCATTCATTCTGTGTCTTCAGACTATGGTAATGATAGTACAAAGCCTTCAGTTGGCTTGGGTTTTTCTTTTTAATAGAAGGAATTGGAATAATCAGAGCTTAGTTCTTCTTGCCTCTTTCTTCCAGATTATCCCAATGGTATTCGGCTGACGTCGGCTGTGCCGGGGGCAGATATCAAAGTGCTCATCAATTTCAATGCACCAAATCCTCAGGACAGGAAGAAGTTTACAGATGATTTGAGGGAATCCATTGCAGAGGTTCAAGAAATGGAAAAGCACAGAATAGAGTGTAAGTACAAAGGTGCTTCTAATAGAGCATTTTCAAGCGAATCAAACGAAGAAAATCGTGATTACGTGTATAAACCCTTAGAACTCTTCAGAGGGTCAAAATAATAGGGGTTTTTTTCATGGCAATCACAGAATCATTAAAGTTGGAAGAGACCTCTAAGCTCATCAAGCCCAACCATACCTAGCACTCCCATACCACTAACCCATGGCCCTAAGGAGAGCAGCTAAATGTTTCTGAAACCCCTCCAGGGATGGTGACTCCAGCACCTCCCTGGGCAGCCTGGGACAACACTTAACAACCCTTTCAGGGAAGAAATTTCTCCTTATATCCAATCTAAACCTCCCCTGCTGCAACTTGAGGCCATTTCCTCTTGTCCTCTCCCTGTTAACCTTGGAGAGGTGACCTACCCCCTGCTCACTGCAACCTCCATGCAGGGAGTTGTAGAGAGAGCTAAGGTCTCCCCTGAGCCTCCTCTTCTCCACACTAACCAAGCCCAGTGCCCTCAGCTGCTCCTCAGCACACTTGTGCTCCAGAGCCCTCCCTAGCCTCCTTGCCCTTCTCTGCACACACTCCAATGCCTCTGGCTCCTTCTTGCACTGAGGAGCCCAAACCTGAGCCCAGCACTCTAGCTGTGGCCTCCCCAGTGCTGAGTGCAGGAGGATGAGCACTGCTCTGCTCCTCCTGCTCACACTAGTTCTGCTCCAGGCCAAGATGCTGTTAGCTTTCTTGGCCACCTGGGCACTCTGCTGCCTCATGTTTCATTCAAGAAGGAAGAAAAAGCCAATGATACCTTAAAGCCTCAGCTGAGTTCATTGACTATTATTTACTGCCATGGAGATGCAGTGCCACTTTAGTCTGGACAAACTGCAAATAGCAATGGATAGAGCAGAGGTGGATTTGTGATCTGTAGTATAAATTACAGTAAGAATTTTAGGGATATTTTACATGCCCTTCAAATAAGTTTCCCTGAATTGTTTTTCACTTCCATGTTGACATTCATGTGTTCTCTCAGATAGGTAACCACAGTACAAATTGGTAGATTTTGCTGAAGTTACAGGAGTATCTAAATATGGAATTGTGTCTTCTGATTTCCAGAGGAGAAATAGCCTTTCATCCTCTTTGTTGTTAATAGAGCTATTATTACAGGAGTGAATCACAGAATGTCAGGGGTTGGAAGGGCCCTAGAAAGATCATCTAGTGCAACCCCCCTGCCAGAGCAGGAGCACCTAGACCAGCTCACACAGCAATGTGTCCAGGCAGCTCTGCAATGGCTCCAGACAAGGAGACTCCACAGCCTCCTGGGCAGCCTGGGCCAGTGCTCTGGCACCTGAACTGCAAACAAGTTCCTCCTCGTGTTAATACTAAACCTCCTGTGGTCCAACTTGCTCCCATTCCCTCTTGTCCTAAGTTCCTCAACAGTGCCAGAATGAACTCTTAGCTATTATTCACAGTAATGAGTGATCACTCTGATCAGCAGCTACAAAGGAGAGCACTTGAAACTTAAGCTCCATTTCATGGGTATTAGCTTGAATAGAAGTCAAGATCTGGGTAAGACTTAGTGGAATATTGCAGTTGCTGTGGGGATTTTTGATGAGGCAGTGAGAAGAAACAATGAGGAGTGAAAATGTCAGTCAGGAATGGCCCAGAGATATATCTTGTTGGGGCTGAATTCTTACTCTGTTGTAATCTGCTATCTCTGATAGAGGGTGAGTGTCAGGAGGAGAGAGCCAGGCTCTGCTCAATGGCATCCAATGGTAGGACAAGAGGGAATGGGAGCAAGTTGGACCACAGGAGGTTTAGTATTAACCTGAGGAGGAACTTGTTTGCAGTGCAGGTGCCAGAGCACTGGACCAGGCTGCCCAGGAGGCACATACTGTGATACTGTAACTTTGGGGTTGCACAGGTCCAGTTTGGATGTGGAACAGCTGCTGGATTTCAGTAGCTGTAGTGTAGGTCCAATTCATGGTTAAGCTCTGTAAAGGGTGGTAAGAGCCTGGCCCACGTTGCCCAGAGAGGTGATGGATGTCCCATCCCTGCAACCATTCCAGCTCAGGTTGTTTGAGGCTCTGAGCAACCTGCTCTAGTTGCAGATGTCCCTGCTGAGTGCATGGGGTTAGGCTAGATGACCTTGCAAGGTCCTTTCAACCCAGACCAGTGTGTGCTGCTCTGACTTTATGGCTCTGTTCCCATGTCCTTCATTATTGGTGATAAATACGAGTTGCAAAATGCTCCTTTGTGTTGCAGCTGAGCTAGAGAAGCAGAAGGGTGTGGTGAGGCCAAGCATGTCTCAGTGCTCCAGCCTGAAGAAGGACTCTGGCAATGGGACCCTGAGCAGAGCTTGCCTGGATGACAGCTACGCTAGCGGGGAGGGCCTCAAGAGAAGTGCCCTGAGCAGCTCCCTCCGAGACCTGTCTGAAGCAGGTAAGCACAGCCTGCATTGCCCTGCTCTGCCTAGTGCACACCAAGCTCTGTGAACAGTGCCTCTAAAGCCCAGCTCAGAGTGGCCTTCCAATGCTGAAAGCTCAAACCTTTTCAAGAGCTCCTCTCTCATTGCTGGTGTTTAATTTCTGTTTGGTTTTTTTTTCTTTACCCTTGTTCTATTAAGCAACCACTGTTTGAAAGCATTTAAACCCTTGTAGATTGCTCTGTAGACTTTTAAAGGAGAGTGAAGACAGAGGAAAAATTGTAAGTGTTCTATAAACAAAACCAAAACTGGTTGACTTGTGCTAGGAGCAACCCACTTAGTTTTCCTTTCTTTTTTCCTTGCCCTTTGCTTCTTCCCCTCCATACAATAGGCTTAGAGAGAACAGAACAGAACCTGGTCTCTGTGTAACAATGACTGCTTTCCGTGTATTTCGTGCTCAAGTGTACCTGTGTCACCACATTGATGAATGAAATTGAGTGAAGCCTTCCTAAATTCTCCCTAGAGCTATGGAATTCAGAGACAGTTTGTCCCCAGGACTCTTTTTATTGGTTTGTAACTCAAGGTGGTGTTCCCAATTCTTGCCAAAGAGGTGGTTGTGAAATACTATTGCTGAGATGATACAGGAAGCCCTAACTGGACAAGGATATTTATATCCCACAAAACCACTGATGTGTCTTTAACACAGCTAAGGACTGTAGAAAAGGAGGGGGGTGTGTGTGATTTTTCAGCCAGGGGAAGTTTGGGTTGGTTTTAAGTCTGTGGTTTGCCTTGGTAATACACAAGTGGCATACCCACGTAATACAGGCTACTCTGAATAGTAACCTTGTCATTCAGTGTTAAACAGGACTCCTGTCACTTACAAGAAGTTGTATCTGAACACCATGCCCATAAGAAAATACTTTTGGGGATAGCAGCAACTATAGAGATGTATTTATTTTTAGGTTTTTGGGGTTGTTTTTTTAGTTCATAGCCTGTGTAACACACTCTGATTTGTCCTTTACCTGCAGTGGTGATGTAGAGTGTTGTCATAATTTCAACACTGTGTGTATCTTTGGTAGTAAACTCTACTTTTTCCTTTTATTTTTAACTAAAGAAGAGATTTTAGCTATGCTGCAATAAAGGAAATGATTGTAAAGACAAATGATAGGTAGTGTTTTGTGGGTATATGTATGTGCATACAAGTATGTAGAGAGTGAGCTCTTTCAATTCTTTTATTCTCTGTTTAGGCTTTCATACTCATATGTCTCATTTGCTTCATTAAAAAGACCTAGGACCTTGATCCAAAATCAGGCTGAAGTTGAATATTGGTGCTTGATTGGCTCCAGTGGATTTTAGATCAAGCCACTAAGTCTTCCCCACTATTATATCTCAGATGTGAGAAGACTTCCATCATCCTTTGTGTTGTTCTGTTCTTGTTTCATTAGAATGAGAACTCCCATATTGCTGAATATGGGAGTTCAGTGGGTATCTGTACCCCTAACAGTGATTTCTGGTTCATTTTGTTCATCCCAGAGTAATTTTTCATCCCTGTCTTTCAACCATGGCCATGTATTTAAATTCCTATTGTGGATTTATGCAATAAACAAGTATTTGTCCTCATGCAAACATTCCACATTTCACCAGGGCATGCCCCCAGCTGGCATGCTTGCTGCTGAAAAGAACTCTTTTTTTCCATAATCAAAAAGGAGCAATCACTCCCAGACTTGCAGGGTTTACCAATGAGCTTGTTAAACCCAACTAAACTTAACTGGAACTTTAATGAGTTGAGAATTATGGAGAGTTTCTGTTTGGTCTTGTGCAGTGCAACTTGACTTGAGAAATGACCTAGCTCTTAGTGGCTTTGTGATTTGGTGTCATTTTCCTGAGGCTATTTGGTTATCTTTCCTGCCTTTTCTCAGTGAGGAGCTTGCATGTGAGGCTGATTTTTGTTTTGATATGGGAGAGGTGATCCTTAGTAAAACAAAGAGCTCTCAGTTAGCAAGGTGCTGCATTCCAGTGATGATACCAGATGAAATTGCTAAGTACTTGGGTTACCTCAGTTCTGCTTTTTGGGGCTGAAGCACAAGGGGAAGAGGAGGAGGAACAAGAACAGTGGGACTGTGTGTGGCTGTGTGTCTTTCTGCAGGAAAAGGCATGATGGCAGTGGATTTATAGAGAGTTAAACACTCCACTTAAACACTAATAAATCTAGCAAACATGAGAAAATGGCCTGGTTGCATGTTTGTGCAGTAAGGCAGAGAATTGTTCAGTGAACACTGGAAAAATACATTGCAAATGGGAAAATATTTCTTCACTGAAGAGAAAAAGTGATTGAGCAGCATTTTGGTTACACCAGTGCACAACAAAACTATTTCAGGAAAGGAACAATCCATTTCCTCCCTCTCAGGTATCACAGTAGTGGATGGTGGCTGTGGAAAGGGACTTTAAATTGCTCTCTTGGAAAAGAAGGACAATTCATAAGCTGCTTAGATCTGATGAGTGTTGAGACCTTGAGTGATTCTGACTCCTCAGCTGTTATCCATGAGGGAAGGCAAGATGTCTCTGTTAGCAAACAGTGTCAGGAATTGTTTGCTGATGGTTGTTCTTCCATGCATTTGTCTCTAAATGATAATTGCAAGAAGAATGTGCATGAGAGTCTCTGGATTTTAAAGATGAGTGTTGCTTACACTTCTTTCTATGGAATACAAAGCAGAATGTAGCAACCAACTGTTTCAAGATGGGAATATGTCCAAAGTGCTTTATTTTTCTCAAAAGAAAACCATTTTGATGTACACATTCTTGAGCTATAGTCAAGGAAGAACTGGATTTTATTGGTACCAGACTTTGCAAGTCTTCATGTACATACAAATAGTAGAAGATAGACAAGTTTTAATGCAGTTAAAGCTGAGTTTTACAGATTCTGATGGAATTTAGGGTATGTCACCACTTATTCATATACAGGTACACAATAAGTAGGTTTCCAGAAAGATGGGAAAGGTGTGAAGTCCCTTCCAGGCTATTAGTACATGGGAAGAATGATTTGTATGTTGCATATAATCTCAGTTGTCAGCCTTTCACTTTTTAAATGTTTCTTTTTGTTGGTGGTGGTTTTTAACAATTTCATCAAGTATTTTTTCCTGTATCCCAAAATATCATGGGAAAGATTGGGGAACTTCTCAGAATTGTAATCCCCTTAAAAAAGACTCTTGAGTTGTTGCAGTTACAGGATCCCTGTGCTGGGATGGGGCAGTCCCTTGGCTCCTCCCTCATCTGGCTCAGGGAGGGTTAGGAGGTGATTTTCTCCTTCCTCTCCCATGAATTTTCCTGCCCTGTACAGGGCAAAGGAGACTAGCAGTCTTTACCTCCCTTATTAGTAGAGCTTTCCAAGTAGGGAGAGATTTTTTTCTGTCTCCTCCCTTGTCACTATTCACAGAATCCCAGCATGGATGGGGTTGGAAGGGACCTCTGGGGATCATCCAGTGCAACCCCTCTGCTCCAGCAGGCTCACCCCCAGCAGCTTGCCCAGCATCACCTCCAGGTGCCTTGGGAATCTCTCCACACAAGGAGACTCCACAAGCTCTCTGGGCAGCCTGGGCCAGAGCTCTGCACCCTCATACCAAACAAGTTTTCCACTGGAAACCTTCTGGTTTCCAGTGTGTGCCCATGTCCCCTTGGCCTGGCCCTGGGCACCACTGAGCAGAGTGTGGCCCCAGCCTCTTGCCCCCTGCACCCTTCAGCTCTTGCTCAGCATGGAGCAGCTCCCCTCTGGCTCTGCTCTGCTCCAGCCTCAGCAGCCCCAGGGCTCTCAGCCTTTCCTCCTGCCACAGCTGCTCCAGTGCCCTCAGCATCCCCTCTGCTGGACTCTCCGCAGTAGTTGCTTGTCTCTCTTGATCTGGGGAGCCCAGAACCATTGTTATATTTCCTATTCTTCAATGGAATAGCAACAGTAATGGGCATGATAGAATTTAATACAAAATAATATCTAAACAGATTTGTCCAAATCAAGCCTTTTGTGCTGTGCAGAAGTGAACTCCATGACCTTTTTACAAGTGTGTGGTACAAAGGCACTCGACACTGAATCTCAACACCTTTGTGTTTGCAGCTTCCCTGTCTCATGGGAGAGCCCTTGTTTGCTTTGCCAGAGCAGGAGGAGCTCAGCAAGGCTTGCTGTGGTTATGGTTTTCTCTCATCTCCTGGGGCTTAATCAGTATTTTGAGCATCATTTGTTTGAAGATGCTAAGAACCTGTCTTCACATTGATATGTGAGCTGTACCTGTTTTACCCAGAAAACAAGAGGAAAATACAACAGTTACAAAGAGCCTTTTCACCCTGGAGAATGGTCTCTCTAAATTAATGGTTAGAGCATACTGTTCATATGATTTTAAGCAAGGTTGGGCAATACCTATAAGCTCAGTAGTAAGATGGTTACAGATTCTTTTGCTGCTAGGAATATCAGTGTCATAGCCTTTGGAGGCTAGTATCACAATTCAGCAGTATAAAGCCTGATAAGTTAGTTTGCTTTACCAGAACCTGAATTTAGAACTTTTTTCCAAACATTTGTCCCCAAGGCATACACATCATAAAACATCCTTTAGGTATTGGTGTATCCCACTGCCATGAAACAGAGTTTCAAGAAATACAGGGAAGCACTGAGAAATACTGACATTTAGTGTAACCATCTGCACACCTAAGAGATCAATTCCTGCAGGGTAGAAAGAAGTTTTATTCAGGAAACTCTCTAATTTATTTTATAGAATCCTAGACTGGTTTGGGTTGGAAGGGACCTCTGGAGCTCATCTAGTCCAACCCCCCTGCAGTGGGCAGGGACATCCCCAACTAGAGCAGCTTGCCCAGAGCCCTGGCAAGCCTCACCTGCAATGCCTCCAGGGATGGGAACTCAACCACCTCCCTGGGCAACCTGGGCCAGTGTTCCACCACCCTCGTGGGGAGCAACTTCTTTCTAATGTCCAGTTTAAATCTACTCCTCTCCAATTTAAAACCATTGCCCCTTGTCCTTTCACTGCAGGCCTTTGCAAACAGGCCCTCTGCAGCCTGCTTGCAAGTTCCCTTTAGGTACTGGAATGTTTCAGTTTGTAAAAAATATTTTGATCCCTTCTTATTTCCATTCTAGATTTGGAATGATGTTCTTCCCATATAATGCATAGAGTCAGAAAGGTTGGAATAGACCTAAGATCATTAAGTCCAGCTTTTGGTTGTAGTGTGAGGACAGAGCTGGGCTTACATGCAATTCTAGTCCAGAGGCACCAGTCTCTTGAAATGCATCTGAACACTGCAGCTCCCAAGCAGCCTTTTGGAGATGGGCTAGCAGCTGCTAGAGAACAGTCTTGCACTGCCACACATTGGCAGGGGGAAGGCTCTAGAGGATTCACTCAAGAGCTTTCATGTCACACTGCAGGGCAATAGAGAGTTGGGATCAGTTTGGTTTAAAGAAGACAAAGTGCTTTTTGTTGTGATTGTGCCTGTCTGAGGGACATGGCAGGCATCTGAAGCAGGATTTGCTGTTTGTTCTTGGCTTTGCTGGTACTACTTTGCCCTTAAGTTATGCTAAGCAAAAATCCATCTGTCTCTCTCTGTCCATATCTACTGTGTATATGCTGTGTTCATGGTTATTTCATTAGAGACTTTGCTGTATGCAAAAGACATTAGATTTGCCTGGTTTTCCCATTGTTTTGGGCCACATGTAATGACTCGTGGCAGCTGTCCTTCTTTGTTGGCAATATTGACTGCTAAGTTATCTTCCTCTGTGGTTTTGTATCAGCAAGCAAGAGTGATCTGAGTGTTAATCGGTGCTAATCCTGTTAGCAGAGCAGAAAAATACTAAAGCCTACCTAGAAGTAAAAATAAGGGATTATCAAAACCGGTTTTTCTTGGGTGGTTCATAAGGTAGCAGAGTTATGGCTTTAATAAGGCTGAAACCACAGCAAAAGATGAAGCAAGTTTTTGACAGAGGCTGTCTAGGGGAGTTGTCAGCATAGAGGATTTTGTGCTGGGGAGTCACTCTTGTGGAAACAAGAGAGGGGGAAATGTTACATGGCCTAAAGAGAACTGGAGCTCCTAAGAGAAACTTGGGGTGCAGGGTGACAATCCATGAGCAACCAGGTGAAAGTGATGGTTATGAATCCAGGAGGTGGTTTACCTAGATCACATGTTCCAGGTCAGGTTGCTTGGGGCTCTAAGCAACCTGCTCTAATTGCAGATGTCCCTGCTGACTGCAGGGGGTTAGACTAGGTGACCTTGGAAGGTCCTTTCCAAGCCAAACCAGTCTGTGACTCTAGGCGTAGTCTAAACTGGTCTATGAGAAGTAAGGGTGAACCTCCCAGGAATCATTGTTGTGTCCAACTTACAAACCAGTCCCAAAGCTCTCCTCTTTAGCTCTGATACCTAGAGCCTTTTGGACTTCTAAAGCCGAGGGAATGTGGCTTATAGGTTCAGTGATGCTGAAATCTTCCCATTTATCCCTAAAACTACCTGTTAGAGTAGAAGAGTCTGTAGGTAGCAGTGTACCAGTAGAGATTATCTTTTGATATTTAGCCTTGCAGGAAAGCAAGAAGAAAGCACAAAAAATTTAGGTTTCTAAAACAATGCAGATTTCAGAGAACCTTTGAGTGCTTTTCAAAGGTTAGCTTTGTTTCTACACTCTGCCAGTAAAGTCTTTGGAAGCACTGCAAAACAATGCTCAAAAAGCTCTTGTATCAAAAAAAAAAAAAGTCTATTTCCATTGCAGCCATATGCTATTTTCTCTCTTGTGAAATGAGAGAGAAAATCTGAGATCTTGTGTCCTATATATAGCCACTGAAGTGCTTTGGCTCTTCAGGCAACCAGTCTGGTGTCTCATGTGTGGGTTTAGACAAATGTCTTTGGCAGCTTGAGAATATGGGAGGACAAATCCATCATGCTGAAAGATCAAGCACTGCACAGCTAAACAAACAAAACCTAGCCATAATGTCAAGACAGATTCCAGATTTCTTGATGGAAAAATTAAGTTTAGTTTCTTTTAAACCTCATGAAAGAAGATTATATGAAATCCACTGAGGTTCAACATGGAAAGTGAAATGATGAACCTGATTCCCCATATCATTGAGGTTCAGAATATGCCAATATGGATTTCTGTATTAAATTTAATATCCCCCCCAAAAAAAACCCCAACCCACAAATATATATATATATATATATACATGTGCTACCAGCCTTGAAAGAAAGAAATTTCATAGACAATGAAATTCCAGGAAATGGAACCATTTAAAATTGTTGCTGATTTAGTGGTATGTTAGTGATAGGTATGGTTGGACTTGAGGATCTTGGAGTTCTCTTCCAACCTTTGTGATTCTGTGACATCACAACCATACTACTAAATATATATATATATATCTTAAAATCCACCTATTTTAAGAGTTGTACAAATCAAAACAAGACCCCACACCCTGCTAATGATTGTTGAGTCCCACCACCACCTCATTCAAATCCGGTCAGCTACAGAAACTTAACATAACTCCTGGCCTTCAAACTCCCAAGTTTCTGCCTTGGTAGCTGCTGTAGCAGTTGATGTCAACCCCCTGCAGCCCCTCTAGATGTGGGTAGAGGCTCCTCTAGTGGTTGAGGGGAAGCAGCTGTTTTTCACCCTTGTCTGAGTCTCTAATCTCTGGTGTTGCATGTCCTGGGCAGGCAAGCGTGGGCGCCGCAGCAGTGCAGGATCGCTAGACAGCAATATGGAAGTAAGTAGGAAGCTCCTGATGTCTAGCTGGATGTGATGATGTGCATTTCAAACCTTTCTTTTATTATATACATATTTTTTTGCTCTTTTATTTTTTTCTTCTAACATATATAACCTGCCTGCCTCAAATAAAAGTGCATGCCTAGGCTACTCACTCTGTATCCTTCCAGCTTCAAAAGCACTGATGGCTCGTTTTAGGCCAGTGCCATTTTTGGTTTGAGCTAACCTCGTTCCCTTTGTTCCTGCAAGCATGGTTAAATGAATATGACGTGTCCTTTTGCCACCATTTCAGTCTGGTCCCAGCTTCAAAGACCACTTGCTCTTTGTTATGAAGTACACTGTTCTTGCTGTTTGATATTTAGCTACAACTCTTGACTTTTCATGCTCTGCCATTCCCATTGCTTCTTTTGGAGTTCAATTGCTAAATGTATGCAGTCATGACACCATGGAATTGCACAGATAGGGCATGGGAGGAGAAAAAATACCTAAGATAGGTGAATTCAATGTGGATTTCATGAGATTTCATTCATCTTCAAGCCATTTATATATATACTGTTCATGTCTCTGAATTCAGCTTGCAGATTTTTTTCTTTTCTTTTTCTCTTTTTTTTGTTATTTTGGTTGGTGGTTTGTTTTTTTTTGTGTTTGCTTTAGGTAGATTGCAGTTTAACTGTAGCACACTTTGCCTAAGTACTATTGTGTCCCATAGCTCTTTAAAAAATGATAAATACAAACCCCAAACTCCCAGGAACTTATAAAATCAGACACCAATTCCAGGCTTAACCCATAGAGAATGCTGGACCACAGGGCAGAAGAACACCATCCCACTTAATACATCATTCACAGGGAGGCTTGAGAAGCAGCACTCTGACCTATAGTAGTGGAAAACTACTATAACAGAAAAGTTTCAACTGCTGTTTTGAGAGCTGAGCTGTAACTGTAATATTTGCTGCTGTGTGTTTAACTATTTAAGTTGAATTGAATGGAGGGGATTTTTTTGTTGTAAAACAAGCATGGTATTTTTTTTTACAGTGTTTTAAAATGTATTTTTCCTTTACAAACACACCTCTAGGTCTTATGTTACTCTTTCATGACCTTTTTCTTATTTAAAGTCATACCTTTTGATATTAAAGTACTGAGAGAAAAAAGCCAGCATTTAATGCTTAACCTAGCCCAAGAAGGGCATCAATTGCCTCATTGGCAACTTGGAAAAGGTGGAAATCAGATTTCTCTTAGAACTCTTAACCTAGTCCACCCATGTGAACACTGAAGGAGGAGTTTGTGGGTCAGTGTGAACTTTTTTCTTTTCAACATTTTAAGGTTTTTCTTTTAATTTTGATTTCTATTAATTTCTTTTTAGGGGTCCATCATTAGCAGTCCTCACATGCGCCGAAGAGCTACATCAACCCGAGAGTGTCCATCTCGCCCTCACCAGACTATGCCTAACTCCTCCTCACTCCTAGGTTCTTTATTTGGTAGTAAAAGGGGAAAGCCACCTTCCCAAGGCCATCCACCATCTGGCTCATCCCAGCAAGCTCCAGTAGTCCCCCATCAGCAGCACCCCCAGCATCCTCCTGCCATGCATCACGCAGGGCCTCCCGAGGGGCAGGCGCAGGCACAAGTGCACTCGCACCACTCGCAGTACTGCCACATGCAGCAGAACCCACCCCCGTACCACCACCACCACCACTACCACCCTCCCCAGCACATCCAGCACCCCCACCAGTACCACCAGCACGTGCCCCACTCCCACTCGCAGCACAGCCCTTACGTGCAGCACAGCCACGTGCAGCACAGCCACCCTCCTCACCCACCCCTGCCCCCTCCCCACCCGGGCCACTCTGCCCACCACCATGGACCTCCACCACCTCCCTCCACTTCAGCCAGCACCAAGCCCAAACACAGTGGCATCAGCACAGTAGTCTAGAAGGTAGCCATCCTACTAGCAACTGTAGAGTTTGAAAGGAAGTTACCAAGGCACTTACAGGAAGCAACAAAAAAATACTCTGGTCAGTTTTTACCTAGACAATTTGAGTTGTGTGAGCTTAAAGGCTTGCTGTTACTAAATCCTTCAACTTAGTGCAATTGATACTGGTTTTACTTATCTACTCACTAGACCTTTCCCATCTGATTAGTCCTTCTTTCCAAACTGCCTTGAAAACATGCTGCTTGCTGCATTCTGAGGAAAGCTACCTTTTACACCAACCCCCCCCCCCCCCCCCCCAGTTTTACAGGAGTAATAAAACCTTAGTCTATGAAAAACCAAACAGAGAAAAGTGATAACAGAACCAAGTGTTGCATTCTTGCTCTTTTCTTGTCAATGGGCAAAAAAAATAAGTAGACCTGATATGGTTGATGAAAGTACGTAAGTAAACTTTATATAATATAAATATATACATATAAATATATATATATATATACTGTATAGTTAACATTTGTGCTTGGAAAGGAATTTTTTTCAGTCCACAAAACTAGCAATAGAGACTTTACAAGGAATTCCACTTACTTGATAGGACAGTATAATAGATGAAAAGCATATGAAAGAGTTAGACCAAAACCATTAAATGGTAGAAACAGATTTTCAAGACATTTCAGTGTTTTCCTTCCAAGTCCTCTGGGCTTGCTGAGATTTCTAAGCAATCATTAACTAAATGTGCCAAGTAACATAGCATTTAAAGGGTGTAGTCCAATACTGCTTTGTATAAAACCTTCTTTTATTAACAAGATATCATACCTAACCAATAGTAGAACTGCTCTGCTCTTTCAGGTAAGCAAACTCCTTAATTAGATGCAGTAATTATACCGTAGTGATGTCAAGTGACCCTTTCCCAGTGGGTCACCTTCAAGCATTGGTCACACCAATTCTTAGTCACTTTAAAGGCTGTGAGAACTGTGAACTTACATGATCCACCTTTCTTTTTGTATGCATATGATTTAAGGATAACACACAGAGTTCTGACAGGTGCATGTACACACTGCAAAAACATTCATCTCCAACATGACAATGGCCAACTTCCATCCTCCTCAGCTACTTGGTTTCCTCTTGACCATAATTCCTCATTTTTACCCCCAATGAAGCTGAATGCTCTAGGCAGAGCATTTCCAGGTGGGAGTGCTCTAAAACTTGAAGGTTTCTTTTAGAATTTAGTATAGATTTTATATATATATATATATATACATATATATATATGTATAAAAAATATGTAATTCCATGTAGCCATGTGCTAGCAACAAAGTGGCATCACCATTTTGACTCATCACATTTGTTAGTTGGGAGGCACCCAGCACTCAGCAGGCTGAGTCTATGCTCAACCCCTCACTGTCATAGTCCAGTTAGTTGCCAGACATCACATACAAGCAGGCTGTGCTGTTGTTGCTTCTGTGTTGTAACCAAGCCATCTGCAAAGTTCAATACAGTTTTAATCCCCCCAAATCCTGTACCAAGTTTATCCATGGCACCTACTTTGTAGTTTCAGCCTTTTGAGCCACCGCAAGGACTTTACACCTAAACGCTAGAGACAAAAGGAACCACAACTGCCAAACCAGCTTAAAAGCAAACCTTGAAGAGGATGAGCAAAAAGGTCCAGTGTGAGATGGGTAAAAGTCATAACAATACCAACCAGTCAATTTCCTACTGAACAGTAATGAAATTGGCAGGCTCATGAGGAGCTGAGAAGGAGAGAGTGACTTCTCAGCTTGGCTCGCTCATGGCATCCCTGAGAGTTGGGGGAAGGGGGAGAGGATGAGTTGGTTTTGCCCTTTCATACCATTGCTATCACACTACCAGCAAAACTGCAAACTGAGCACTTTGTTAGCCTCCACAGAGAGCAAATACAGCAATCTAGAGTCTAGCCTTTTGTTTAGAGCTGTCCACCTTGGTTTCACACGTGCACAATGTGATTTTCCCCTTCTGCTCCTTCTCCCTTTTAAGTTCTCTTCATGAGAAGAAAAGGAATCATTAACATTCTCCTTTTGAAATCTCACTCATACTAGTCTAAATTCTGCAGCTCACCTTGTGAGGGCTCCCAGGGGTCCCCTGAGGCTCTGTTCCTTGCAGTTTACAAAAAAAATATATGCTGTTCTTATAAGGGAAAGTAGAACTGTCTGCATGCCATCTAATGTTCTTAGTGTGAGGCTACACTCTACATATTGTATATTTGCAAAATATATCAGTGTTACTGTTGATATTAGTTGAAGTAAAGTGATGACATATTCCAATATGTAGACTTTTCTTCATACATCTGTACCAATAAGTAGAGTCTAACTGTAATTTATAGGTTGTTCCAGAAAAGATAAAAGAACCATTCAGGTGCAAACATCTTTCAGACACTGCATCTTTCAATACAAGCAGAGGTAAGACTGCTCCTCTTCACTGTGTGATGGAGGCTGTGCCTGCTTCAGATGCAGAGGTACCCTGTAAGTAAAACTGCCTGCCTAGGGGATCAATGCAGAATAAGCAGTGGAGAGGAAAATCTGACTTCTAGCTCTGTTCATTAACAATGAAGATGTTAAATCACCCAGATCTGCATTTGCTTTATGTTTAGAAGCCCCTTTCTTAGAGTTACATAGAAGTACTCCAAACTTAACACATTTTAATGCTCCACCACTGATTTTCCATGTGCAGCCAATGAAACAGTCAGGAGATGTCACAAATGTGCATGCAGAAACCCATTTACAGATGATTTCATGTACACATGGGGCAAGAGTTTGTGCCTGTGTAAAATCAGAGATCTTTCTGGGGTGAGTTTAGAGAACAAAGTTGGTCCTGCAAGAGCACAGGAGTTGTAAACTCATTATTTCAAGTAAAGGAGGAGAAACAGTAGCCATGATATATATATATTTTTTTTCTATTACTCTCTTTTATTCAGACTGTGTATTTGTATGTCCTTTAAATCAACATCTATGTCTTGGTGTCAGCACAAGTCTGAAGAACTTTGCTGCTTGTTCAGGGTTGTAGGATAACCTCTCTGCCTCCATCCCTGATCAACTATTGCTTAGAGCAGTGTGGCTCATGCCTAGAGTAGGGAAATGACAGTGCTTCAACACTGCAGCTGGTTCAGACATGGATTTCTCCAGCCTGCTGGCAGGAGTTAGGACCAGGAGGGGTTTTTCTAAATGCTATTGCCAGTGAAAAACTGCTCCAGAACTGCACAGAGTGCCCATGTGTCTCTTTTTCCCATCACCAACTAGTAGTGCTGATTGGAAATGAAAGGGAAACGTAAAGAATGAAGGTGTGGCAACAAAAAAAATCTTTTCTGGGACAACAACTAAATATATATTTGGGAGTTTTTATTTTTTAAAGTTAAGAATGACATGTAAAGCAATGTAAAAAAAAAAAACAAAAACACAACCAAACCAAACAAACAACAGAAAACAAAGTTCATCCTAATATAATGTCTTGTATTGCTGAGAGAAGCCAAGTCTAACATACAGTGTAGAATGAGTTTCCCATCAGTTACTGCATGCAGCAGAAGCCTCTTGTTTCTTGATAAAACTGAGCTGAAAGACAGTCAGCAGATATTTACACAATGCCTCTCTAGATGTTGACTTGCTGTTCCATATGAAGCTGTGTGTTTTCTGCAGTTAAGCATGCATTTGGCTGTTCCCTTGTACAAATACCATCGCACTTCTTGCCTGCAAAGTGGATTCTTGTGTATATAGGTAACAGAGAAGTGGAACCAAGAGCCAGCTTCAGTTTGGCAAAGGGAAAAAAGGGGGTGGTGCAGAATGGGACCAGTAGGGGAATAGATAACTCTCTAAATTGTACATAGTGTGTAAATTAGCATTGCTACCAGTCTGCAGTTACTTTTTGCCTATCTCCTGCTAGGAACTGAAATCAGCTTTGAGTTGTATTAAACTGTTAGAATTAGGTCTTGAATGCAGACTGTTAAAAACTTACAACCCATGATGCTTACAAGAAGCTTCTGTTCTGGGGAGGCTTGAGACCCCTTTTGTAACTCTGGGGAAGAAAGGAGTGCTTTCATTTTAATATGCATTCTGTTTGTAAGTAGTAACAGACCCTATTGATGTAAAACTATAACTGTGATCATGTGAAGAAATCCAATAAATCATTTAAAACTCTTTGTTTCTCATTTTGTGTAATCCAAGAACTTCAACTCTTCAGACTTGACATGAAGGGAATTCCTTCCAGTGGTATGCTGGCCCTGCTGAGTCAAGGAGATTTCCACTGCTCTCTTCAGAGGGGCCAAGATTTCAGTCTGCATCTTCTATTAAAGATAAGCTGGTGGGAATGGTGTGCAGTCCTGTGGAGACTGATCCCTTCTCCAGAGGTTTCAGTTTGTTTGGTGGCTACAGCACCTAGGGCTGCAGCCAAGGAGAGGTGACACTGAAGAGGCTTTTTGGTGTATTGTTCAACATTCTTAACACTGAAAAACAGTAACCAGGTTTTGAAGCATCTTAAACATCAGCTGACCACCCTGTCCAGCTGGTCCCATTCATCTTGTGGCTGCCACATTGCCTTAGCACCTCAGGCTCTGATTCCTGGCTGCCCTTGACTTGAGTGCTGTAAGTTTGTCCTCTCCAGGGATGCAGTTCTTCCTTCCCTGAGTGTCACCTCCACCCTTTGGAGCAGGCTCTGAGAGGATTCCTTGCTTCTGTGCACCTGCTGGCAGGGAACCATCAGCTATTTCAGTAAGTGATGTAACTGAGTAAGATTATCCTGCTAGTACCTATACCTGTGCTTATTTGGTGTGTGTCTTAATTTGTGCCACAGAAGGGTCACTGCAGGCCTGTGTGCCTGCTGTGGCCCTCACAATGCTTGAAGGGACACTCCTGCAGGTACTTGAGATAATAACCTGTGGCATGCTCCCCTGAGTTCTGATGTCTGTGCATTAAGTGTGCCTGCAAAGCCTTTTAAAGCTAATGCTCAGCTGCCAGTTTGAACTAAATACTGTGTTTGCTTGTTTTTCCTATCAATTGTAGGAGATTCTTGAACTCTTTTGGGGCAATAGTCAACTGTGACCCATTTCTGAATGGCTGTCATTTCAGGATGTGCCTCTTGAGCAATTGTTTTTTGGATAGGTAAGTACCCATTTCTCACTAGCTGCTTCCCTCGTGCCATCCCTCTGAGTTGTGCCAACCTGATGCCTCCTAGAAGCATTCTGTTAGTAGAAATAGAAGAATTTGCAGTGATGATCTTTACTGGTGCTTCTATTCCTGCTCTGCAAGCTATGAGGTTAAGAATTTTGATACATCTATGTTTTGAGAAGGCAAAAGTTTGCCTTCTCTAATTTGCCTTGAAGAGCCTGTAAGTGTTGTTAGAAATCTGGGGTTTTTTCCTGATCCATTTTAAAAGCAGGACCTAATTCATGTGTCTAGATGCTGCTCCTTTCTACCTGAACTAAGACTAGGCTGAAACTCAGAGAGGTTGCTGACTCTTCTCTGAAAAGAGATTCCAAACCCACCTGGACATGATCCTGGTTTACAACTCCTTGAAAGGAGGTTGGACCGAGGTAGAAGTTGATCTTTTCTGCCAAGGAACAAGCAACAGGATAAGAGGAGATGACCTCAGGTTGTGCTAGGAGAGGTTTAGGTTGAATGTTAAGATAATTTTCTTCCCTGCCAGAGTGGTTAAGCATTGGTACAAGCTGCCCAGGCCCATGGTGGAGTCACCAGCCCTAGAGGGGTTCCAAAAATGTGTAGCTGTGGTGCTGAGGGGACATGGTTCAGCAGAGACTTGGCAGTGTTAGCTTAATAGTTACACTCTTATGACCTGAGAGGTATTCTCCAACCTTAATGATTCTGTGATTATCAGATGTTTATATTACCAGTTTTTAAGCAGTTACTGAAAAGAATATGGTAGAGTGAAAAGGAAAGGAAAAATGTAGGGTAGTTTCATGATCATAGAATCCTAGAATCCTAGAATGGGCGGGTTGGAAGGGACCCTAAAGATCATCTAGTTCCAACCTCCCCACACTGAGCAGGGATGCCAATCACTAGCCCAGGTCACCCAGGGCCACATCCAGCCTGGCCTTGAACACTGCCAGGGATGGAGCAGCCACAACCTCTCTGGGCAACCTGTGCCAGTGCCTAACCACTCTCTGGGGAAAGAACTTCCTCCTAATCTCCAATCTAAATTTCCCCTCCATTATCTTATAACCATAATGATACTCATTTACTAATCAATGTCACTCTTTTATTATTTCCTTCTCAAGAAAGCAATTCTGTGTGGAACAGCCTGGGCATCACTGTGGCAGTCATCACAGCTGATCATGTGAGGAATGGATAAACACCTGTGTCCTTGCAAAACTACTGAGAACATCCCAATAATGAACATCTGTCTGCAGTGGGGGAATGGGCCAAGGCATTATTTAGATAATGACTAGCTGTTCCAGGAAGGTGGTGTGAGGAGTGCTCTAACAGTGTCAAAGGAAGCTGAAATGATGATGAACAACTGAGTAGCAGAGACAGCAGAGGTGAACTGGAAATAAGAGTGGGGAAGGAAAGAAGTTGGGGATGTTGCTGAAGCAGAAGGCAAAAAAAAATGTCTTTATTAGATGAGCATGTTGTGCAGGTCTGTGAAATACAGTTCTAAGATTTTTTTTTTAGGTCAGAAAGGTGGAATTAAGTGTTGTGGAGAGCTGAAGAGAACTGCAGCTGCCAGGAGTGTGCTTTCAACTGTAGTTACATACAATGTGAGAAGGAGTTGCAAGTAGGAGACAAAATAAATGGTGTGATAGCATTTGTTTCAGCACAGAAACAAAGAGGATTCTTGATGTGCAAGTGATAGTCTGCTTGTAGTTCTATGCTGTGGATAAGCAATGAAAAACACCCCAGGTACTTCTTTAGGATATGCTTATAATTGCCTTCTCGTGCTTAGTGAACGAATGCACAGGGTGGAGTGTGCTGGCTGCTCTTCCAATTCTTTTGAATTTCCTGATGGGGCATCTTTTTTCC
Source organism: Bucco capensis (assembly GCA_013396975.1). Lineage (NCBI taxonomy): Eukaryota > Metazoa > Chordata > Aves > Piciformes > Bucconidae > Bucco > Bucco capensis. The sequence continues at coordinate 14,725 of VWZO01020654.1, read as the reverse complement.
TGCTGTCTCCCAGCTGCCCAGCCTTGTTTTCACTGTTTGGATCATTTTGTTGAAGCAATCTTTTACTGTTTATCCTTTCTCTGTAGTTGCCAGATCAGGTCCCTTTGTGCCGACCAGCACCAGTCACACATATCTCAGTAGAGGGCTAAAGCCTCAGCTTTAGCACCTTGCAATCAGCCTGGGCAGGATGTCACTGAACCCACAACTCTCCTGAGCCCTGAGAGGATATCTTAGCTACCATCACCTCCCTCCAGAACTGGCATGTCACACCTCTCTTCAACACTTGGCCATTTCACTGCAGTGCCAAACAGGTTCCCTCTCAGTGACATCATGTGGGAAGGCCTTCTACTCAGTTAACTCAATGTGACATGTGGCTGAGCAGCACAGCAGGCTTCTTACTATCCATACTGTCAACCAGCTAGAGATAAAAGCACCCTAGAGAGGCAGTAACATGTTATCACTCCACCCTAGAGACTGCAGAGTGCTGGAGCCATCTCAGTGTTCCCCTCCCTTTTGGGTTGTTTTCTGACTGGAATAGACATCACCTCTTGCTTTTCCACCTTTCAAAACTAAAAGAACTTGGACAACTTGAACCAGAACTGAACATGTGGACATTAGAAGCTCAGGACCAGGTTTGGTACTCCTGTATTCATGGAAATATGAACCTGCAAAAATATTGGAATGCTATGGAGAAGCAGGGCCCTGCAGGTAGCCCTTCCTCTCTGTCACCTTTATCAAAGGGCTATAGCAAAGGGGGCTGGGTTTTCTCTCATAAATAAAGTTTCCATGTTTCCTACGAAGACAAGTAGTTGGGACAGAACATCAGATATAATCTATCAGAGAGCTGGGGCTGCTTAGGCTGGAGCAGAGCAGCCTGAGGGGAGAGCTGAGCAATGCTTAGCAATCCTTCAAGGGTGGGGGGCAGGAGGCTGGGGCCAGGCTTTGTTCTGGGGTGCCCAGGGACAGCACTAGAGGCAATGGGCACAAACTAGCAGCCAGCAAGTTCCAGCTGAACAGGAGGAGGAACTTTTTCCTTTGAGGCTGGTGGAGCACTGGCCCAGGCTGCCCAGGGAGATGCTGGAGTCTCCATCTCTGGAGAGATTCCCAAGCCAACTGGACACATCCTGTGCAAGCTGCTCTAGGTTCTCCTGCTCTGGCAGGGCATTGGACTTACAATCTCCAGAGGTCCCTTCCAACCCCTAACAGTCTGTGATTCTGTGATCAAAGACTTACCCTTCAAGAGACTGACACAAAACGAGCAACTCAGCAGTTGCATCTTGTCCCCAGCATGGGATCAAGGAGTCTGTGAAAGGAAAACCTTTCTGGTTGAGAGGGGTTTGCTTCCTCAGAGTTCTGCCTGTGTTTGGGCTCAACATTGTTGCTGACTCCCCATCCTCACCCCCTCCCATTACATGCTTGTGTAATACCTTTGGCTTCAGCCAGCCTGGTCAGGATGCACAGGGCTCTGACAGGTACCTGCCTGCTTGCAAATGCTTAGGATTTGAGGAGTCCCACAATGTGAATACATACATAAACAGACAAAACCCAAAACAAAACAGGGAGCAAAGATGCTTGAGTTGGAGATCTGATATATTTTCTTACATTTTCCCTTCCTCTCAGCCTCAGAGCCCTTTCCTATTCCCAAGTTGCACTGGGGTGCCTGAGAGGCAACCAAAAAATTGCCAATTTACATTTTACATGTCATGAGTTAAGTAAGTAAGCAGAGTAAATCAGTTCCTTAGGCCTGTGTTTACCTTCAGTACTTGTTCTTCTGTCAAATGCTCTTGTGTTAAATCACTAGCATTCTGAAAGTCTCTGCAGGGCAGCTGAAGAATGAAGGGCAGTAGGGCAGGGAGAGAGTAAAGACAGCCTTTGAAACACTTGAAAGAAATAGTTCAAACAAATTAATTCTACCCTTGTGTAAGTGAAGTTCAGTATTCATAAAGTACTTATGTGTCAGTGAGGGCTCTTACCTACCTGCAAAGGAGAACAGTAGCTATGTGGTGGTGACACAACCAGCTTGACTGGTGACCTTTTGTACAGAAATGGAGCAGTGTGTATTTCCTAACCAGATCTTGGTATTTAGGTAACCAGCTCAGTAATCCAGCATGGTTTTGACGCTTGGGTTTTGAGTCCAACAGAAACTGCTGTCAGAGACAAGGCAGATGAAAGCAAAGGAGAACTGGGAATCTGTACATCCTCCAGGCATACCTCAGGTCTCAGGAGAGGTGTTTTGTCTTTAGCACTGTGGAAATGGCTACGCAAGTGAAGGGCAGTTGAGGTGAGGGCTGTCAGCTTCTGACTTTATCCTCCTCCCAGTTGCAGAGACACAGAGATTAGGAGGAGTTAGGAAAATACTAGGAGTGGCTTTATTCCATGGTGGCTCCATTTCTGTGGCAATTCTTACACAATGACTGTCTATGAGCTGAGGGTCGTTCTTGAGTATACAGGTCTGTATGTTACCCTGACCTGCCCCTGGGGAGGGATCCCAGGGCAGGCATTGGCATGACTGAGGCACAGTGAATTCCTTTGCCATGTAACTGAGGCTGTCCCCCACTGTCCCTCATGAAGGTGGTGAGCAGCAGGGGAATGCCTACTAGAGCAAGGGTCATGCTCCTGTACTTGGCACTGGGGAGGCCACAGCTTGAATCCGGGGTTCAGTTTTAGGCCCTTCACTCTGAGATCCCAGAGCATGTCCAGAGAAGGACAAGGAAGCTGGGGAAGGGTCTGGAGCACAAGTGTGCTGAGGAGCAGCTGAGGGCACTGGGCTTGGTTAGTCTGGAGGAGGCTCAGGGGAGACCTTAGCTCTCTCTACAACTCCCTGACAGGAGGTTGGAGTGACATGGGAGTAGGTCTTTTCTGCCATCTAACAAGCGATAGACAAGAGGAAATAGCTTCAAGTTGTGCCAGGAGAGGTTTAGGTTAGACATTAGGAACAATTTTGTTTCCTGAAGGGTTATCGGGCATTGGCCCAGGCTGCCCGGGGAAGTGGTGGAGTCACCATCCCTGGAGAGACTGAAAAGACATGCAAATGTGGTGACCTGGCAGTGTTAAGTTAATGGCTGGACTCGATGAACCCTGAGGTCCTTCTGCCCCTTAACGAGCCCAGAACCCCCATGGGGGCTCCCGCCCCTCCCTCGGCGCGCGGGGCCTGACGGGAAGTCACGCGCGCTGGGCGCCATGCGGTCACGTGTTCCGGCGCTGGCGTGACGTCCCACGGCGCGCGGCGAGGCGGTGGCAGCAGCCATGAGCGGGCTGGTGCTGCGCGCTCTGCGCGCTGCCCTCTCGGCAGCCCCCAGCACTCTCACCACTGTCCGCTGCCTGCGCACCGCCGCGCCGCGGAACGCCTTCGCCAAGGAGCTCTTCCTGGGGTCGCTGCGGAAGGTGAGGGGCTCGCTGGTGGCGCCTGTGGGGCGGGCGCGGGCGGGCCGCAGCGGTGAGGGGACGCGAGCTGCGTCCCGGGGGTAGCGGCTGGGCTCTGCCTCCGCCCGCGCTGCCCCGCACAGAAGCGGCCGCGCCCAGCTGGCAGGCGTGCATCTGTGCTGGACTTGTCAGCTGCTCGTTAAGCGACTGTCGGCGGCGGGGGCCGCTCCGGTGCGGGGAAGGGAGGGTGCGTATGACTGCGTGTGGGAGCGCCACGGAGAGGACTCCGATCTTTCATCAGTAGTGGGGTGCTGAGCTGTACTTAGACCTGCACGTCGACTTGCTACCTGTTCTCGGCTGTAGCGTTAGAGTCGGTATGGTTGGAAAAGACCTTCAAGGTCATCGAGTCCAGCCATTAACCCAACACTGCCAAGGCACCACTGAACTCCCTCTGCACCACATCTACACATCTTTTCAGTCTCCCTAGGGATGGTGACTCCACCACTGCTCTTGGAAGCCTTTTTCAGGGCTTGACATCCCTTTTAGGAAAGTCTTTTTTTTTTTTAATGCCCAATTTAAAGTCCCCTGGCACAACTTGAGGCTGTTTCCTCTTGTCCTATTGCTTGTTACGGGGGAGAAGAGACCAACCCCCACCTAGCTCCAACTTCCTTTCAGGGAGTTGCAGAGAGAGAATGTTCCCCCTGAGCCTCCTCTTCTCCAACCTAACCAACCCCAGTTCCCTCAGCTGCTCCTCACAACACTTGTTCTCTAGACCCTTCCCCAGCTTCATTGCCCTTCTCTGGACATGCTCCAGGACCTCAGTATCCTTCTTGGAGTGAAGGGTCCAAAACTGAACCCAGGATTTGAGGTATGGCCTCACTAGTGCTCATCCAGGAGGACAATCCCTGCCCTAGTCCTGCTGGCCACTCTATGTATGATCCAAGCCAGGATGCTGTTGGCCTTGGCCACTGGACACCTTGCTGCCTCATCTTCAGTCACTGTTGACCAACCCCACTAGGTCCTTTTCCAGCAGGCACCTTTCCAGCCACTCCATCCCAAGCTTGTAGCATTCATGGGGTTGTTGTGACCCAAATGCAGGACTTGGCACCTGGCCTTGTTGAACCTTATACCATTGGCATTGAAGCATTGATCCAACCTGGCCAGATTCCTCTGTAGAACCTCCCTGCTCTCCAGCAGAAAGGAGAAACAAGCATTACTGTGGTGTCTGCTGAAGGCAGTTCCAGGAGCAGCTGCTGCTCCCTAGTGTAGTCAAGGTGTATAAGCTCTCAGGAGTTGGCATCTCAGCTGAAGCTGGCTTAAATAAAATGACCTGTTCCCACAAGTGCACACACAGTGCATGATGCAATTGTAAGTCCTCAAGAACAACCAGCATCTGAAGAGGTGCTTTAAACCACAGTCACCTGTTCTTGCAAGCCTAGCAATTTCCCTGCAGAAGCACTAGTTACTGTTTACCGTGGGCTCTAAGCATGGAACAACTGCATTCCACAGAACTTGAGTCAGTATACCTGCAGATTTGGTTTTGGTCAGAAGTAAAGTTGATTCCTGTGGATTTCATCAGGTAAGTCTGTTCCTATTTCTGAATGTTTTTGCCTCTTATTTTAGGAAGAAGTTTTCCCTTACCCAGAAATTACCAATGAAGAACTACAGGAGATCAATGAGTTTGTAGGACCTGTGGAAAAATTCTTCAGTGAAGAAGGTAGAGTTATTAGTTTCTAATTCATGTGATTCAGTGATTACAACATGATTGAACTGCAGCAATTGAAGAAGATTATTATACTTCTAAAAAATGAAGCTATTTTATGTATTTATTGCTAGTCAGATAGTGCTGCTGGTTCTACAGGCATGTTCACAGAATTCCAGCATGGTGGGTGGGGGATGGAAGGGACCTCTGGGGATCATCCAGTCCAACCTCCCTGCACAGTCACCCCCAGCAGCTTGCCCAGCATCACCTCCAGGGGCCTTTGGAATCTCTCCAGAGAAGGAAACTCACAAGCTCTCTGGGCAGCCTGGGCCAGGGCTCTGCACCTTCACCAAACAGGTTTTTCCTTAGGTTCAGCTGGAACCTCCTGGGTTGCAGTGTGTGCCCATTGCCCCTTGGCCTGGCCCTGGGCACCACTGAGCAGAGTGTGGCCCCAGCCTCTTGCCCCCTGCACCCTTCAGCTCTTGCTCAGCATGGAGCAGCTCCCCTCTGGCTCTGCTCTTCTCCAGGCTAAGCAGCCCCAGGGCTCTCAGTAGAGAGATGCTCCAGTGTTCTCAGCATCTTCCTAGCCTCTGCTGGACTCTCTCCAGTAGTTCCTTGTCTCTCTTGACCTGGGGAGCCTAGAACTGAGGTCACTAGGGCAGAGTAGAAGGGGAGGAGAAGCTCTCTTGTCCTGTTGATCACATTCTTCTTAATGCAGCCCAGGAGACCATTGGCCTTCTTGGCCACAAGAGCACATTTGTGGCTTATCATGAGCTTGTCAACCAGCACTCCCCCTTTCTAGCAAATCAACCCTTAACCTGTCCTGGTCCATGGGGTTAATCCTCTTCAAGTGCAGGACTCTACTGTTGCCCTTTCTGAACTTCATGAGGTTTGTCTTCCCCAACTCTCAGCCTGTATTAGTAGTGATTCTAGTTGGGAAAAGTCCTGTGAACCACATGCATTCCCTAGAGGCTTGCAGGGTGTTTCTTCTATTACTGGTGCAACAGATAAGCCAATTCTAGAGCAATTGTAGAAAATTGGTTTTTCCAGACAGCAATTTCTGAGGCAGTTAAAGAGCATTGTCTCAGCTTTCCTGCTGACACAGATATTAGGTCTGGATTGCTGAAGTCTGCAGGAGTTTGGAGCCTGTGATTGTTTCAGGTCACAATTTATCAGATCCAGGTAATTTGAACTATAAAATTGTACTGTTGCTCACTGATAGTAAATTAAGAATTTATCTAACATTTTTTCTTTGCTCTGTTGGGGAATGTAATTTACAGAGTGAAAAAAACCTGATATTTAAGGGAGGAATAAACATGGGAAATTACAGGGTCTTTAACTCACGGTGGAAATTGCTCAACTTTGAATTCACAACTATTTCTGTTTAGTTATTCAGGGTCACTTATGACTGTGGTAAAAATAGGTTAGGAGAGCAGCTGTGAACATTTAGAAACTTGATAAGATTGGCACTGGGTAAGGAAATTCATCTCAGCAGGGTCATGAGGAAGCTTGCCACTGTCCAGATTCCACAGATAGGTCTCTATGGGCAAAAGGGAGGAAGAGATAAAAACCCCAAAATGTATTTCATACTGTGTAGCTAAAAAATCGGTGTGGGGCACAAAAAGTCCTTTGTAAAAGGAGTTTTCTTTCTGAAGAACTTAGCAGAATGTTTAGCAGCCTCCATCTGTTATAGTTCCTCCAGAATTTATAGCATCATTCTAGTTTCTGTAGGAAAGCCCCATTGCTTTTTGGGGAGCTTGGCTTGTGTTGATTTTGCTGCAGCTTAAAGCCTTCCTGAGCTGCTTAATATGATTCCTGTTTGTTTTCACTGTCACAGGACAGAACAGCTCTTGTAATCCCCCAGGAATGTGAATAACTCTTAAGAACAAGATATTTGTAATTAACTCATTGATGCAATTATTTTTATCATGATCTAGACATAGTTCAGACAGAAATCTTGGAAGTCCTTTGCTTATTCCAGTCACGTGTAGAGTCCTGCACCTAGGGAGGACTAACCCCCTGGGCCAGGACAGGTTAGGGGTTGATCTGCTGGGAAGCAGCTCTGCAGAGAAGGGCCTGGGAGTGCTGGGGGACAAGTTCACCATGAGCCAGCAAGGTGCCCTTGTGGCCAAGAAGGCAAATGGTCTCCTGGGGTGCATTAAGAAGAATGTGATCAACAGGACAAGAGAGGTTCTCCTACCTCTCTACTCTGCCCTAGTGAAGCCACATCTGGAGTAGTGTCCCCAGTTCTGGACTCCCCAGGTCAAGAGAGACAAGGAGCTACTGGAGAGAGTCCAGCAGGAGGCTAGCAAGGTGCTGAGGGCACTGGAGCATCTGTGGCAGGAGGAAAGGCTGAGAGCCCTGGGGCTGCTTAGCCTGGAGAAGAGCAGAGCCAGAGGGGAGCTGCTCCATGCTGAGCAAGAGCTAAAGGGTAGGATAGGACCAGAACTCTGCTCAGGGGTGCCCAGGGGTGCAATGGGCACACACTGGAAGCCAGGAGGTTCCATCTGAACAGGAGGAGAAACTAGTTTGGTGTGAGGGTGCAGAGCCCTGGCCCAGGCTGCCCAGAGAGCTTGTGGAGTCTCCTTGTGTGGAGAGATTCCCAAGGCACCTGGAGGTGATCCCGGGCAAGCTGCAGTGGATGACTCTGCTTTAGTAGGGGGTTGGACTGGATGATCCCCAGAGGTCCCTTCCATCCCCCACCATGCTGGGATTCTGTGACCATTCTGTGATGCTCCAGCACCCCTTTTGCTCTAAGTTATTTCAGTTTGTCAGGTCTGAGCTCTCAGACTGGTAGTTAGGTTGGAACTCAGGCTGCTGTGAACTCCTAGCACACAATGATGTTAGCTCTGATTTGAGAGCACTGCAGCCTCAGAGGTTTCTTTTGCATTGAGAAGCACAGTTTCAACTTGCAAAACCTTTTGTATTCGCAGTGGACTCTAAGAAGATTGATCAAGATGCAAAAATCCCTCAGGAAACTCTGAAAGGACTGAAGGACTTGGGCCTCTTTGGCATGCAGATTCCAGAGGAATATGGTAAGTGATCACTAAGGAATAAAAACACAGTAGTAGTCTGTATTAATGAATGCATTTTGGGGTCTTTTAGAGTATGTCTGTATTATTCCATGTGTAGTCATTGGACTGGACCCCACCCTGTGCATCCTGCTCTAGGTGACCCTGCACTTGCAGGGGGGTTGGACTAGATGATCTCCAGAGGTCCCTTCCAACCCCTAACAGTCTGTGATCTGTGACTCGAATGTCTAAATTTGGAGCTGAGGCTTCCTCCCTGGTCAATAAAGAGATGCAACCACCANCCCTTCCAACCCAAACCAGTCTAGGATTCTATCTCCTGTCCAGCCTATAGTAAGATGCCCTCCAGTGTTACGTTCTTGACATTTCTGTATTTGAAAGGCATTTTGAGGGAGGAAGGGGCAAGTGAAATAGTGTCTGTTTAGAATATAACACCTAGTCTTTGTTGCAGGTGGTCTGGGTCTGTCAAATACCATGTATGCACGTTTGGGAGAGATCACCTCTTTAGATGGCTCTATTGCAGTGACTCTGGCAGCTCATCAAGCTATTGGCCTTAAGGTAATGCTTTTAGGTCAAGTAATTCTCTACAGCTTGCTTAAAGCTCTGCTCAGTGGTGCCCAGGGCCAGGCCAAGGGGCAATGGGCACAAACTGGAACCCAGGAGGCTCCATCTGACCAGGAGGAGAAAGTTGTTTGGTGTGAGGGTGCAGAGCCCTGGCCCAGGCTGCCCAGAGAGCTTGTGGAGTCTCCTTGTGTGGAGAGATTCCAAAGGCACCTGGAGGTGATCCTGAGCAAGCTGCGGTGGGTGAGCCTGCTTCAATTAGGTGGAATGCCCAGGCATCAGCTTGGGTGGTAGTGTTCCTCAGCCAGGGGCTCAGTGTAAGAGTTTCATGCACCAGAAAGACTGAGTATGAAGTCCACAAGAAAATTATTAGTCCAGGAAACACTGAGATGACAGTTCTGAGAAAAAAATGTCTTAAATGCACCCTCAGCAAGTTTGCAGATGACACGAAGCTGAGTGCTGTGGTTGATGTGCCAGAAGGGCAGGATGCCATCCAGAGGGATCTGGATAAACTTNAGTACCTAAAGGGAGATTATAAAACAGAAGGGGAGAGACTTTTTAAGCGGTCAGACTGTGATAGGCCAAGGGGGAATGGTTATAAGCTGAAGGAGGGGAAATTTAGATTGGAGATTAGGAGGAAGTTCTTTCCCCAGAGAGTGGTTAGGCACTGGCACAGGTTGCCCAGAGAGGTTGTGGCTGCTCCATCCCTGGCAGTGTTCAAGGCCAGGCTGGATGCGGCCCTGGGTGACCTGGGCTAGTGATTGGCATCCCTGCTCAGTGTGGGGAGGTTGGAACTAGATGAGCTTTAGGGTCCCTTCCAACCTGCCCATTCTAGGATTCTAGGATTCTATGAAATGATCCCAAGTTTTTTTAAATTGAACTTACTTGATAAAAATAGGTAGAGTAAATATTGAAATAAAATATCCAGGGGCTAAAATTATGGGGAGATCAGGCAGCCTGCAGAGAATTCAGAAGGGTGCAACTTTTTCTAGCTGAATGAAGCTCCATATTGGAGGAAGAAGGAAACTTAGCAAGACCAGTGTGCCAGAGCAAGTGTGTGAATTTTAAACTCCTGTCTAGTATAGCCTTAGGTATCAACCTTTTAGTGGTGGATGGGTGTTAATAGTCTGAAGCTTGAAATAGCAATGAACTGATTATAAGAAGGAAAAAAAATCTTCCTAGAATAGAGCAGACTGTTAATTGTGTTGTTGAATGCCTATGTAATGGAATAATTCAAAAGCAAAGTAAATGGTGTGTTCTCTGATCAGGAGCCTTGAAAATTGCTGCTTTTGGGTTTATTAAAATAAACTTACAGCGACAGTCATGAGGATATTATAAAGGCAGGACTGTTCCAGTGCCTTTCAGAGCAGCAGTTAAGCCTTCACTTCTAGCCCAAGTGCAGGGAACCCTCCCCTAGAAGGCAGTCTTAACAATAAGCCATTTCCTGGGGGCATTCCAACAGCTATGTGGTGAGAGTTTTGATGTATTGGAATGGCTGAGGGCAAGTTTATTTTCCTGTTCACTTTGACACCCAGATTTGCTTAGCTGAGGCTGCAAGTTTCTTTGCTTCATTCAATTCCTGTTCAGGCATGTAAACATCAGAGTCTGCTTTGTTTCTTTTGACACAGGTTGCTGCTGAAAAGATTTCTATTCATTCTTTTCTTTAGGGAATCCTCATTGCTGGCACAGATGAGCAGAAAGCAAAATACCTGCCTAGGCTGGCATCTGGGGAGCACATTGCAGCTTTTTGTCTCACTGAGCCTGGCAGGTACTGGGTTTGTTAGTTTGTACACTACTATTTAATACAACTGTAAACATCTCTTTTTAAAGGATGGGAAGTGGGAAAAAGAGGTGGGTTTGGTTTTCTTTATTTCTTTAAACAGTAATAACTTGTTTTGCTTTTAGTGGAAGTGATGCTGCCTCCATCCAGACCAGAGCAACTCTCAGTGAAGATGGGAAATACTTCTTATTAAATGGCTCCAAGGTATCTACTCACAGACTGGAAATAGAACAGATTTTTGGTAGAAGGTTTTTGTGGGGGCAAGAGGGACTGAACCTGCAGTGAACTCATGGTAAGAAAGATCTGAAAAGCCACTCTTAGGTCCTTCTCTGTATCACCAGCTGATGATGTTCAGCTTGTTAATGAGACAGAATTAGTTAGACCTCTCTGTGACAGCACAGGCAAAAAGAAACCTAAACCCATATTTTCTCCTTCCTTCATTCTTCATGCCAGACTTTGTTAGGTATTTCTGAGAGAAAACTTGACATTGAATTGGCATTAGGGCTGCTTGGAACATTGCTGCTAAAGGAAGCAATGGCACAATAGAACCTTGAGATGTAGAGATTCAACAATATTTGATACATTTTTAGACCTGATCTGTAGTTGTTGATATATTTGTGATGTGAAGAGAGCCATCCTGTGGGAGAGGCTGTAGGTGGGGGGCCTGATTCACACAATCACACAATCACAAAGGTTAGAAGAGACCTCTAAGCTCATCAAGTCCAACCATCCCTAGCACTCTCATACCACTAACCCATGGCCCTAAGGAGAGCAGCTAAATGTTTCTTAAACCCCTCCAGGGATGGAGACTCCAGCACCTCTCTGGGCAGCCTGGGACAACACTTAACAACCCTTGCAGGGAAGAAATTCTTCCTTATATCCAATCTAAACCTCCCCTGGTGCAACTTGAGGCCATTTCCTCTCATCCTCTCCCTGTTAACCCTGCAGAAGAGACCTTCAGATAGTTTCTCATCAGAGCTGGAATTCTTTTGGGCAGGGTGATTCTGCAGTCTGTGTTAGCCTTGAATTCCTCATGGGCCATGAGTAGCAGGATATGCAAGCACCATGGATTTTACTTTAATTCCAGTCTATATTACAACCTTCTTTCTAAACTTAACCATTCTGTAGTCAACTTTCCTTGGAAATGTGTTCCCAGGAGGCAAAACCAGAGGCAAACCACTCGTGAGAGGTTAAGGGAAGAAGCAGCAATTGTTCATCACTCTGTTCTTTGCTAGGCTGGTACAAAACACTCAAGAACAGTGCTCACAAAATGACAGCAAACACATTTCTCAACCATCTTTCTTCACTCCAAACAGGTTTGGATCTCCAATGGTGGCATTGCTGATATTTTCACAGTGTTTGCCAGGACAGAGGTTGTTGATAAAGATGGACAAGTGAAAGACAAGATAACTGCTTTCATCGTTGAGCGGGATTTCGGAGGAGTCACCCATGGGAAACCTGAGGATAAGTTAGGCATTCGAGGCTCCAATAGTAAGAATCACTTGATGTTATTAACAGAAATGTGATATTTCAGCATTTTAATTTGTTTAGATCGGAATTCAGAGGCANGTTGAGGGCTCCAGAACTGGACACAGTATACCTGTTTCATATAACAGGATAAGTTTCATGTTTCTTTACCTGCCTTTCCCTAATGCAGTAACTGTCCTTCCCAATGCAGTAACAAAATCCATCTTGGGTCATTTTTTCCTGCACATGTGAAGCTTCTTTAACTGTGCAGGGAAAGAAATGACTCAGGAGATTCAGTCACAAAGTTGCTTTAATCCAGAAGTAATTTTTCATAGACTCTTCTTAAGCTTACTGGTGATTATAGTTTGTCCCCCATCTGTCGTTTGGACTTGACTGTTGTATCAGTTCTCTAAAATAGAGATCAAACTACAGTTCTCTGTTTACACAGTGTACACTAATGACATTTTGAATGTTTTCCATCAGTAATTGGTCAGCTACAGTCTTTGCTCCAAGTGTAACTTCTCAGGCAAAAGCATATGTAAGTCTGTCCTAAGCAGTGTATTAGGAAAGCTTTACTTCTTGTTACAAAAGGAGTGAATTCAACAACTATTAACTCTGTTTCAGCCTGTGAGCTGCATTTTGAAAACACAAAAGTGCCTATAGAGAATGTAATTGGAGAAGTAGGAGGAGGATTTAAGGTAAGCTGTGAAGAGTAACTATTGATGATTTTTAAAAGCCTGAAAGAGACCTTTTTTCTTACTCTTTGTGCTGGCAGTATGAACGTTGGCAAACTGAAGAATGCTGGAGGAGAGACTTCTGTTTAGCCTTAGTGCTTTGCATTCATAGGTTTCACTGGCATAGTGCACAAATATGCCACAATCTCAGATTTCACAGCATGTTAGGGGTTGGAAGGGACCTCTGGATATATCTAGTCCAACCCCCCTGCTAAAGCACTAACCATCATCACCTTAGGACAAGCTCTGTGGTAACAACATTGCCTACAAAACCATTCCTTTTTCTTCCCAGGTTGCCATGAACATCCTCAACAGTGGAAGATTTAGCATGGGCAGTGCCTCTGCTGGAATGATTAAAAGACTGATAGGTGGGTGAATTTGGGTGCTCAGGAGGCCATGAAAAACCCTGATCTATATCAGGTATATTACTGCAGTTAATTCAGACTAGTAACATGACATCACTGTATTGCCAGTCAGAACATGCTTTGACTTCTTTAAAACACTAAAATGCTTCTATTTTACATTTTTATTGAAAGCCTGCTTGCAGTGTTTTAATACTCAAGTGTTTTCAGTTCATACAGTGGACAGTTATTGCCTCTGTTGAATTTTTCTGAGGTAAAACATTCTTGCTAAGAGACCAGATTGCTTTTAGAGAGTGTAATCTCCTGTCAAACCTCCCACTTGAATAACTGGCTCAAAGCTTAGTCACAACTCTAAGTGATAAAATTGATTTCTACCAGTAGTTACCCAAAATAGGTACAGAAATCCCTCTGAAGTAACCCCATAGCACTAAAATGTGTCCAGCTTTACACCTCAGTCTCTTAGCAGTTAAAAGCCTTTGGCACACAGTTCCCACACTTGCTCCAAAACCTCATTTTGAGGCTGTTTGTCACCAACTGCTGCTCCTGAAGCAGCAAAGGCTTTGCTGTGGAGAGGTGGAAGTGTACAGTTGGTCACTAGAAAGACACTTTAAGCAGGAATGGTCATGCCAGTTCTAGTTCTGCAGTTTTCAGATGGATTTCTCTTTTTTTCTTTTCCAGAAATGACAGCAGAGTATGCTTGTACCAGGAAACAATTCAATAGGAAACTGAGTGACTTTGGATTAATTCAGGTAATAAAAGAAGAAAAGCCCAAACCTGTGTTTTGCATTGGTTCAGTGCAAGGACATAGATCATTTTGGGCTTCTTCTGGCTGTACTGGTTTAAGGAGATTGCTAGAGGCATTACATTTATGTAAACTTAGCACAACCTCCTGTACACTGATCTTTGAAATGTCTAGAATGATAAATGTCATGAATAAAGATATATTGGGGTTAGATTTTTGATGATTGCTTTGCAGTAGTTACTCTCTATTAATTGCTGTTTGATGATATGTTAAACAGATGAAGACTGCACTTGTGCTCCTCAGTTTCAGGCTTGACTGTGGGGTCCTGTGTCTGAATAACTCTGTGTTTTTTGACAGGAGAAGTTCTGTTTCATGGCTGTGAAGGCATATGTAATGGAGAGCATGGCTTACCTCACTGCAGGGATGATGGACAGGCCAGGCTTTCCAGACTGCTCCGTGGAGGCAGCCATGGTCAAGGTAATTCCTTTCACTGAAACACTTGCCTACAGCTTTGAGAAGCATTGATAAGATACTGAGAAGCATTGGTAAGATCTCCTCTCAGGCTTCTCCACTAAAGACTTAGCAGCTCCCCTGTTTTTTCCCCTACACTCCAGATTGCTGAGAGCGTCAGGTGTCAGGTGTAGACATCCATGATACATAAACCTCAGCTAGATGAAAGAATAGACAGGAGTATTTTCTCTCTATCCCACCTACTGTTGATTACCCCAGATTCAGGCTTTTATCACCACACAAAATAAGAACTGCATACAACAGGATTTGGAATATCTTGGTCCTCTTGCACTTTGGATTTTAGGTTACCTCACATAGTAGCAAAAGTAAAAAGACATTCAGTTATATTTCCAGCTGCACACCTGGCTGAGATGTTTCTGTCCTGGCTTTAACTCCAAATAAGCTGCCAGATGTACCCTGAGGAAGAGTCAGGGCCTCTCTGCTGGAGTAGAATCCTAGAACAGTTCCAGCTGGA
>VWZO01020652.1:0-39181 GCA_013396975.1 Bucco capensis | reverse complement strand
GTGTCCAGTGACCAGTGGTGTCCCCCAGGGACCTGGGGGACCTGNAAAGGGAGGGAAAAGTAATTGTTTCTATAGTCATCATGAGAAGAAGCCAAGCAGAGGTGGGAATTGACAGGGAAAGGCTGTTGCCTGAAGTTCCACATCTGAGACTTCCTCCAAAGGCTCAAGCAGCCAAAATTGGGTCACTGCCATTAGAAAATGGAGAGGTAACCTTAGCAACTTCATTGTTTATTATTACATCTTTGGAGATTTAAACTGACTCTCTCAGCCCAAGGGTTATAGGGGATAAAGAAAAGGATGAAAACAGATCAGAAATTTGTCATGTTGGAAAAAATCTCGTAGTGTTCCAAGGAAAAGTGGAAACAATGGACATCAGGATATTGCAATGGGACTTATAAAGCTTTCTTCTTTTTGTCTTCATCTTCTTTTTCACTGGGAAACTGTCAAGAAAGCACAAAGGAAATGTCCTCCCTATTGCCATTTGAGATTGCTTTGTGTGGTTCATAAGTACATGTACAGTTATACTGGTGTGAATTTTTTACTTTTTTGCTAAAGCAGAGATTTGGAGTTGGCTATTTAATATATGTTAAAAATATGGCCAAGTTCCTAGGTGACACAGAAGAATGTATGGAGACAAATCTGGTAATGCTGAAGAGGTGAAACTAGGGATTAATTGGAAAAAAAATTGTTAGGGGAATACAGTTTTAATTTCATCCTATGATGACATTATCTATCAGGAGAAATAAGTAATTCCTATTACTAAGTAATCCATATGGGGGGTTGGACTAGATGATCTTTCTAGGTCCCTTCCAACCCCTGACATACTGTGATACTGTGTGATACTGTGATCATTTAATAAGTTGATAGGGCTTGGACAAAGGCTGGACTCGATGATCTCCAAGGTCTCTTCCAGCAGTAACTGTTCTATGATTCTATGCCACTTAGTAATTAGTCACTTGAGAATGAAACTGGTTTTGGGGTGCCTTATGTTTCTAAAGTTCTGTAGCCCATGAAACATCATCAGTCCTTTCTTTGCTAGGTCAGGAAGAAATGTATGTGGCAGAAGGGCTTCCCCTTGAGAGGATGCAAATGGGAATGGTCTGGTTGGTGGCAGAAGATACTGTGTCTAGGTGCATGTGCAACAGTTAGGAACCTCTTAAGTATTACCCTCTTCCCATTCCTTCTTCCTCTGTTCATGCAACTCCCAACAAGAGAAGTATCAGGTCAAAGTTTGATGTTCAGATGCAGGAAAACACTTGTAAGTGGTTGTTCTGGTCCCTCCCCTGAACCATCACATACTTTCCGCTTTCCATTTGATGGCAGAAGCTGCCTCCTCAATTGCATGGAAATTCCCACTTGTAATATTTCAAGGTGTCCAAATCCTGTATTGGAAGAGCACCTGTGACCTATTCATTGCCCAGCAGTGCTAGATCTGCTAATAACCTGCTTGTGCTGCACTTTGGCTATCACCTAGGGTTTCATTGAAATACACCCTGACCTTGCTTTTGTTCCTGAGACATGGAATGGACATAATTACTATGAGTCTACTGAGGGATGTTATGACCAAATGTCATATGACTCATTTGGGTTGTGCACACCAAAACAAAACAAAAACCAACCACAAATACCAGTAAAAAAAAAACAACACAACAACCAACATGAAGTCATTTTCCAGAAAAACCCACCTTCTGGCTTTTCTCTCTCCCTGTTATTTTTCTCCTCTCCAAACATGATCACAATATGCTAATTACATGCCCCCACCGTTACAGTTTTCTATCCCTCCATACTTCAATATACAGCTTGTAAATGACCCCCAAATGCCTCTGTTTCCACTCTTACCTTATGGGGTTTCCATAGCTACCAAGGACAAGAAGTTTAACCTTTATCTGTCAGGATAGAGACTATTTGCAGCCTTAACTTTGGGGTTTTTTTTTTTATCTCAGATCTCTTTGTTTATGAACAGAATGAGGGAGTAATTTGGCCTCAGTTAGCCACTTCCAAATGCAGTGATGCCAAATGGACTCTGGTGCTTTAAGGATGTTATTATCAGGATATGTTTCTCCCAGGAGGTATTTTAGGCTAACACATCCTAGCCATACAGCTCACAATTTAGCAGGCTTGTGAAATCCTCACTGAAACACTTCTCCAACTCAACAGGAATTCATTCAGACCTTCAAAAAACAGGGAAACACTTTTCTTGACATGATATTATGGCATAGAATTAGTGAGGCAGGTACCTATTTTAATTCATACCTCCCCAAAAAACATTGTGTGGCTGCTTTAATATCACTCTCTTTTACCCCTCACTCTGTTTTACAGATTGCAAAATGCATTTGGAAGGGGAGAAAAAAAAAAGCACAAACTCTAATTTTTTATGCCAGCAAAATATCAAACTCAAAAGCATATTCAGATCTTTCCAAATGCCTTCAGTCATTCCCAGAGCATCTCTGTTGCCCAAGGAATGGAATCACTCCTGATCCACAGCTGCATCCCTGTAGGTTCTGGAATAAGCTGCCCACAGAGGTGGTGGAGTCACCATCCCTGGAGGTGACTGAGAAACATTTAGATGTGGTACTTAGGGCCATGGTTTAGTGATATGGTAGTGATAAGTAGATTGTTGGACTTCATGATCTTGAAAGTCTCTTCCGGCCTTAATGATTCTATGATTCTGTTCATCAAACTAAAATATTTCTATCTTCTAGTTGAGCTTGTCTACTGAGGTCAAGAGCTCAGCAAAGCTCAGAGAGGATGATTTGGGTGGGCAGAATGCACATATTGTCATTTAGGAAAAGGATGTTTGGTCTTTAAAACCTGGGCTCCAATTTGCTAAGATTAGGATGAAATCCTAATTAAAGGCAAGGATATACTCTAATTGTCAGGTTTTTGGGGGGTGTTTTTCATTGTGCATATGCATGCTTGGATTTTGTGGTGTTCTGAGCTGATATTTCCTACATTTATAATATAGCCTTGCACTTTTTTGCCTCTGCATCTCTTAAAAGCCACAATATTTGAATTATTTCATACATTTAACCTGCAGATTTTTGCAATCCTGTTGTATGTTGTTGAAAAGGATGTTGATTTACAGAAATTAAGGCTTCCATGTGGAAAAAATCAATAATATTAATCCAGACCAAAATGAGTTTGCTTGAAATGAGCAATCACTGTAGTACCTTTGATTAGGTGTTACTTTAAATCACTACTAAAACCAAAGAACTACTAGTGTGTTTCCAAATACAGGAGTGAAAACTGCATTGTTTTGGAGCAGTTTGCTTCAGAACATCACCTGGTTTTTTGATTAAGGGTTGTCTTTATGCTTCACAGATGCCTTTTGAATGGTGACCTGTGATTTGGATTTGATAATAAACAAAAAAAAAGGGGGATTAAGAAAGCATCTTTTTAACACTTACAGCTAGAATGTGGGTGAATTGTTGCTCACTGAGCAGAAGAGAGTGAAATGCTGAAGGTGCTTGGTATGACTTCCTCTTATGGCATGGTTGGCAACATGAGATGTAGTGAGATGCTGCTATTGTGAAGAGAATTTTGTTATCAGGGCTCTTATTGTAAAACCTCTTCTGTGCAATTGCCTATTTCCCTCTACATAAATATTTTTGGCCAGAAAAAAAATGCAGAAGATAAAACAAACAAAAACCCAAAAAGGTTGGGAGAAACTGTGTTTTATCAATTGAATTAATGAAGTGAGGAGAGAGCAAAATGGGACTTGAATAACCCAAGGGGATCAGTGATGAGGTAGAAAGAACCTTTTTACCTCTCCATAATTGGTTTGAATCAAGCCCAAGTCAACACAGAACAGAAGTTCCTGATGTCTACATGGGGTCTCCAGAAAATGAATCCAAATTAACTTTGAAAGGGGACTAGCTTAAACCACATTACATTCTTTTATGGACACTCTTAATTGAAATTACAGTGGCCTTGATTCAATTGAGCTTAAATTAAATTCTCAATGAGAGTGTCCACACAAAGATGTAATGCAATATAATTAACCCACTTGAAAAGCTAATTCCAATTAAATTTCTTGACTGTTTCTGGGTGGACTTGTACCAAGCTGTATTGTGGTGGCTTTGAGGAAAGAATTTTAAGAGAGATCATCATGAATAGCTCACAGATTGCTCCTATTCACACCACCGTGAGCAAGTCTGAACAGAGAGATTAGGGCCTGGTTTGTCCTCCTCACCCTTTGGGTGACATCCAGGGGAAGGTCAGTAAAGTAGCCAAATCATTTATCTTTATTAAAAGAAGTGTGTTCTAAAGAAATATCCATTCCATATTGCCTGATGCTTCTTATCATTGTCCTATACAATTAGCAATCGTTCCGAGTTGTGCTGAGGATACGAACTGCAAAGGATGCTTGGGAGCAAAAGAATATTGATAACTAAAGACTGCTTTAGTTTAAACCCCTGTGAAATCTCTTGAATTCCAGCTAAAATGCAAATATATTTGTCTGGGCTGAGGTGCACTAAAATTCTCATTGTTTTAAAATGCCTATTTCATGTTCCTTTCTGTTCCACGGAGTTCAGGAGAATGTTCTAAACCTTAGGAAGACATGAGAGAAGAAAGATGAAATCCTGCTGGAAAATGAGGGCTGTGGAATAAAGCTGTTTTCTGTAGAACAGAATGAAAGGAGTTTGACTGGGTCAAACTCATCCTTGCTTGAACTCCCCTGAAATCAAAGGTGATTGAGAAGGATCGAATGTGTCCAACCACCTTTAGGCCTTTCAGGTCAGTGTTTCAGTGATCCATCTGACAAGAGAACAGGGAAGGAAGTATCTGTGCTACAGCAACATCCACTCTGCCTCCTACACTTCCATGCTTCAACCACAGAAAATCTTGACTCTGTCCTAGAACAAAACAGTGAAACAGGTTAAAAAAAAAAAAAACAAAGGATAAAAGATTTGCATTGTAAATGTTGTGATTTCTCTGGTCTTATGAGGAATTGATTTGTAATACAGGCTTGCCTATCTAGCCCTCTTTGGCCTCCACTGTATTTACCTAAAAAAAAACCAAAAACAACAAAAACTAAATAGATAAAAGCTGCTGGGCTTGGAAACCTCCCTAGGTTGTTAGGTATTATTGCAATGGCTCCCTAAACTGTTGTTGAGACTTTGAAAGTCCTGTGCCAAAGGGAAAACTGATTTTTTTCTATTAAGAATGGAGGGGAAAAATGTACAGTGATTGTTTTTCACTGTAAAACTGTTGAAAGAAAACCAAATATCTGAAATGGAGCCAGTCCATGGGAAAAGTAAAAAACATCAGGAAGAGAAAGCTATGAGATCTACTGTAACAAGTATACTGAGTTTGCATGATGGCGGTTGTAATGCTCTATTAAGAACATAA
This sequence comes from Bucco capensis, assembly GCA_013396975.1. NCBI lineage: Eukaryota > Metazoa > Chordata > Aves > Piciformes > Bucconidae > Bucco > Bucco capensis. The sequence goes on along the minus strand of VWZO01020652.1, from coordinate 33,829 downwards.
GAATATAGCATGTATTCATTTGGTAGTAGAGAAGCCATTGAACGGAGAAAAAGAAAGGTAGCTTAGAATTCTAGAATCATTTTGGTTAGAAGAGACCTTTAAGATCATCAAGTCCAACTGTTAGGCCAGCACTGCCAGGTCACCAGTAAACCATATCCCTCAGCGCCACATCTCCATGTCTTTTCAATCCTTCCATGCATGCTGACTCCACCACTGCCCTGGGCAACCTCTTCCAGGGTTTGTCAACCGGTTTGAGGAAACAAGTTTTCCTATATCTCCAACCTAAACCTGGCACAACTTGAGGCCATTTCCCTACATCCTATTGTTTGTCTCTTGGGAGAAGAGACCAACCCCCACCTCACTCCAGCCTCCCTTCAGGGAGTTGGAGAGAGTGAGAAGGTCTCCCCTGAGCCTTCTCTTCTCCAGTCTAACCAGTTCCCTCAGCTGATTCTCACAACACTTGTGCTCTAGACCCTTCATCAGCTTCCTTGCCCTTCTTTGGACACACTCCACCAACTCAGTGGAGTGAAGGACCCAAAACTGAACCCAGGATTCAAGATGTGGCCTCCCCAGTGCCCAGTCCAGGAGGCCAATCCCTACCCTAGTCCTGCTGGCCACAGTAGTGCTGATCCTAAAAGTGTCACTGTATATGGGCAGGGAACAGCATGCAAAGTGTTTGTACTTCCCTTGAACTGAAAGCTCCAGTCCTTGGGGGTTCAGCCAGGCAGAAAGGAATCTCAGAACAGAAAAGGCAGGAAGGGGAGCAGGAGGGTATGGTGAACAAACCCCTAGCAGCATGGTTCCATCAGCCCAACCCTTCCCAGCCAGATGGGAGGACACACCTGAGGCTGCCAGAGCATTGGCAGAGCAGATGTTGGCAGAGGATTTCTGACCCCAGTGGAGCTCCCTGCCCACAGTTCAATCGCTGTTCAGGGACCATGGTTTACCTTCATGTCTTTCAGGATTTTGTGGAGCTCAGACATCATGTGTGCTTGTCTCTTGGTGGCTGCATTGAAATTCCCTTGGCTTCCTCTGCTGGCATTGCTGCCAAAAGGGGGATCAGGCTCAGGCCCTGAGAGCATTCAGAGTTCCTGAAAAGAGGACTTAAAAGAGTCACTCCTGCAGAAGGTCATCCTGGGATTTAGATCTATTTTTATGTCTGTACTCCATGCTCTCTGTTCCATACAGAAACTCCTTTCAATTCTCCCATGCAAGCACTACCAGAAGAGATGTCCCAGCATAATTAGCTGCTTGATGCACCTAGCTCCTCTTCATGTGGCTGGAAAGCTGCCATTATAATTTGCAACTGTAGAGTGGCTGGTTTACAAAAAAAAAACCAACCACAAACAAACAAAAAACCCCCAGTAAAATGCAGATATTTTTGCCCAGGGTTTTTCTCTCTTTCTGAGGTGTGAGGTACAGCACAGCTAACTGTGCTACAATAAAGTGAGACAAAGGTTTGTTTGTCAAGGTGGGGAAAAAGAAAACAACCAGATTGTAAGAAGTGATCTGAATGCTCCTCATCCTGAAATTATCTAGGCACATGGCTGAGGGGGAGTTGTGATGATTTAACTGTGCTTTGGTCGAGAGCTGTACTTGTGATGATTTCATTTATGCAGGGAGAGTTTAATCACCTGAGAGCTGATCAAGTCTGGCTATATTTTCAAGGCAGTGCCACAGAGCATCCCCTCTCAGTGTTTAGTGGCAGATGCACAGCACCAACCCAAGGGGGTTAGATCACAGTCTGTCTTCCAACTTATCTTGGGATAAAGCCATGGTCTTTGCAGTGCTCTGCCTCACTGCTGAGACAGTTATTCATAGACCCACAGACCAGACAGAAAGCTAAGTATCAGTTGCCAACAGCAACTGAACTGCCAGTGATCCAGCTAAGGGTCACTGGAGCTTGGGAAAAATCTCTTTGCCACCTGCCATACCTCATTAGGCAGATCTTTGGGAATGGTGTGGAAGTTCTCTTTCAGAAGCAAAGCCCACTAGGACAGGAAAAATCACAGCAGAGATACCTCCTCCTGTTCAAATCATAAAGAGAGATCAAAGCACATCAGAGCTAATTACGAAACCAAAGAGGAAAATGAACTGTGGCTTCCATAAAGAAGGTTGCCTTCCAATGAGCAAAATCCCCTGAATCCTGCAAGCTGTCCCTAAGGAAAGCTGCACTCTCCATACCTGCAGAGGTATATTAGCTTTTTCATTCCTTGTCTCATCATTCCTTGCTTCATCTTGTGCATTGAACCAAGCTTTTTGCTCAGAGGAAGATGTGTAGGATGTCTTGATGAAGCGTCAAGTCAGCTACAGCAAGGAGAAGGTGCATATTACATGTAAAATTGAACAAAAAAGACCAACAAAAGAGGTTTTGAGTTCTGTGGAAATAGAAGAAAAACCAAAGAATTCTCCCTGTATGTCTCCATGGCCATAAATACACATTACTGTACCGCACTGCTTTGGTAATTAGAGCAATGTCACAAATGAACCTGAGGCCCTGTTTGGAAACATATTTCATAATCATCCAGTGTCTGGGAAGCTCTGCAGAGAGGAAGGGCTTAGCCTTTTGAAACTCCATTTCCTATCTCTACAGCAGAGGGCACTGGTGTTATTGAATTGGCCATAAAGTGGCTGTTTTGCTACTAGAAAAATGAAGGGGGGGGAGTCACTTAGACGACAAAGAATTGCCACGAAAGACTAAAGAAGGTGGCTGAGGGTCTGTGTTCCATGTGTGGATTGATCAAGCTAAACCTTCATGTGTCTCTGGCAGAACAGACAGATACTGAACAGCAAATCACTCTAGGACAGAGTTCCAGATGGATCTTTATGTAAAGTTCATTAAAATATTTCCAGCATCTTCTTCAAGGCTTTCCATGAATTTTCTACTGTGTTGGGTTTTTTTTCCCAGGGTTTTTCTAGGATATTTATGATGAAAAATTACCCTAGTCTGAAATGACTGCAGAATGACTTCCTGAATACTTAAGCCTTGAGCTGTGGAAAACCACCAGTATATATATAAAAAAGTGCTTTTTGGATACACTCCTACTGCCACTGCAGTGTGGTAGCTCATGTGTTGGAAGTGAGGACTTGCCAGGTATTGCCTAGCATAGTTTCTGCTGGTCATCAGCTGAATCATCAGCTCTCCTCTCTGCTTCAGCAGCACCAAGCCCAGTTAGAGTGGTATTCTGCTAAAGAGACTGAAGTTTGCTTCTTCTATTACAAAAGAAGAGGGAGGGGGGAAAGGATTGTTAAGATAAATAAATGCCAAGCTAAACCAAATAGTGGCTATAAAAGCTAAGCTTTACTCTCACTGCCTCCCAGAAAACATTCCAGAGGAATGGCAGTGGAGATCTGTGCTTATATATTAAATAAGACACAGGTTGGCCACAGAAAAAAACAAAGACACCAGCGCATGTGAAAACATGTCTAGGACTTTCCATCTGCATCTCCCACAGTGGTGATCCTGGCTTCAAACTCGTACACTCAGAGCAGCTAATGAAGAATATTTCAAAGAGACACAGCTCTGAATTTTGCAGGAACCTGAGGGTTGCAGATTTCTCTGAGGCTCTTTGATAGATTGGAGTTCTGAGGCATAGTTTGGATTGAGACATTCCCCAGCACAGGAAAAAACACAAGCCACAGGCAATTCTGGTCTGTTCTGTGTAGCTGATTCATTGTTTGAGTCAATATCCCCAAATGGGAGGAATAGAGGGAATTTATTTGGAATTTATATAAACCCAAAGCATTCATTTTAAAAAAAGAACTGAGACATGGAAACATTTTTATTTGAGTTGAATATTTTTTGCTGATCAGTCTCCTAACTGGATAATCAATTTGTTATCAGGAAGTATTCAAGTAAAATGCTTTTATCTATGTCTTTTATTGTGTGCTATTCATGAAGCATATGTGCAGTGATGAAAAGGGAAGATTTTTTTGGATAAATGAATAGGTGGGAGATATCATCCAGTGCAAGAAGCTAGGCTATGAGGGCAGTACCTTGGAGTGCTTGCAGCATGGTTTGGCATCATCAGCTTCATGGAGGCTAGCAAAGAAGCAGCTGAAGGGAGTTTATTCTCTGAGGTGTATGGTGGATGCTAGTGGCTGATGCTGAAGGCTCTCTCATGACCTTCACAGAATCATTAAGGTTGGAAGAGAACTCTAAGATCATCAAGTCCAACTATACCTACCACTAACATAACACTAAACCATGGCCCTAAGTACCACATCTAAATGTTTCTTCCTTATTAGATTCTTCTTCATGATACTGTAAGAAAGATGGGAACCAGGTCCTATTTTGTTGATAGTAAAAATACAGTTGGATTTTTCATGTAAGAAAAATTGAATTACAGCGATTAGTTTGAAAGTGTTTCTCCATAGATTTTGTTCAGCACCTCTGAGTGGGGGGGTGACCTTAGAATCAGAATTGGTTTGGTTGGAAGAGTCCTTTAAGATCAGCAAGTCCAACTGTTAACCCATATCACTACTAAACTGTGTCCCTCAGCACCACATCTCCACATCTTTTCAATCCCACCAGGAATGGTGATTTCACCACTATGCCAGGGCTTGACAACCCTTTCTGTGAAGAAGTTTCAGATTCTGTGAAGATCTTGTAAGACTGCAGCAGAAAGGAAGGTGTGAAGAGCAGCCACCCCTCATCTAGTGCAGTACGTTATCCTAACTCCATGAAGCCAATGGTCAGAAATCCAGTGGTTAGCAGAGGGAAGGAATGGAGAGATGTGGGAGCAGGAACATCTAACGTAGAGTTCTCCAGAGTCATATAAGCCACAGAGAGAGAGAGAGAGAGAGAAGTTGAGTGACTTGCTCAAGGTTGCAAAACACATGAGTTTCATGAATCTTTCATGACAGGAATGATGTTTTATAAATAGCACTTACAGAGCAGATCAAACAAACAGATCCAGAGTCCAGGCTTCCCCAATTACCATTCACAGGGCTTTAACCATTCCATTGCCTTTCTCTGCAGTAAATTATTCAAAGGTAGATGAGAGCCCTTGCTAGCTCTGAATATAGAAATACAGAAATGAAGTCTCAAAAACACATTGTCTGAATATATAATTAGGGGGAAAAAAGTCTTTCACTGAAGTAATTGCTGTTAGATGCAAGTTAATGTGTTTTTTCCTGGATTTTTTTTTAATAAAGATACCTTTTTTTACACAGACTGAAATAATTCAGAGCTTGGAGTGAAGAAAACAAGCATTGCCTTTTGTATTTTTGCCTTGTATTTTGTTTCACTGCATACATGTATTATGCATCTGGATGCTCTAGGTTATAAATATACTTGCCGTAATTTCTAAGACTTCACTTTTGGCTGATTTAGAGGAAATTTCATTCATCTCTACAGCAGAGGGACCTTGCACTGGAGCAGCAGATTGAAAATGAGCTGAGGGCTGGGTGCTTGAAGAGCTCCCACAAATGAATCAGGACTGAAATTCTTGAAATGATAATGAGCACTTGTAGTGTAAAGGTCTTTTTTTTTCTTCTCCCCTTTACAATAAGAGCTGTAGGATTTGGGTTGGTTTTTTTTTAGAGATGCCAATGCAGCTGCCAACCCTGAAGCTCCAGAGATATTTGTTCAGCCTTGAAATGGCTGCTCTTATTTCTGTGTTCAGTACACATGTAGTAATGAGTGTTTGTCTGCTGCAGGTGTCCAACAAAAGTATTGAGGAGGAAATATCATGAACTTGGGTGATGATGTCTGAGTTGGTTTTTAGCATGTTTCTTCTTTCTTTGGTTTGTATGTATTTATTCGGTGAAATAGGCAAGATTTGCCTCTGCAAACCTGACATTTGCATGACATGCTACAGGGCTTTGCTTCTAGTGAAGCTCTGATGCAGGAATTGGAGTGTTTGTGTAGCCAAATACTTTCACCTACACAGGAGTCTCCACTTGCTCTTCATGTTGTCTTTCGTCTTGTCTTACAGCATTGTCAAGAAGCATCTTCTGATGATTCCTAGCTTACTCCTTTTTGGCATTTTAAGGCCCTTGCCACTTATTTCAGCTCTCTACTCCTGAGTTAGAACATTTCTTTTAGGTATGCACTGAGGTTGAACTTGTTATCTGCCATCCAGTGACATGCTTGATATGTTGGAACAAGGAGGAAAAGCTAGTGTCTGGCTTTTTGTTCTCTCCTTGCCATTATAGCTGACACTGGTAGAGTTGACTGAAAGGACTTGAGAAGTCTTCATTTAGAGAGCACACTTAAATATATCTGAGATTAATTGAATGTTCTCCTTTTCCCTTCTTTCTTTCAGGCTATTCAAACTCCAGGAGGACCAACACCAAATAAATTATGAATGTTGAACAAGATGACCTTACATCCACAGCAGATAATGATAGGTCCTAGGTTTAACAGGGCCCTATTTGACCCCCTGCTTGTGGTGCTGTTGGCTCTTCAGCTTCTCGTGGTGGCTGGTCTAGTGAGGGCTCAGACTTGCCCTTCTGTCTGCTCCTGCAGCAACCAGTTCAGTAAAGTGATTTGCGTACGGAAAAATCTGAGGGACGTCCCCGACGGCATCTCCACCAACACCAGGTTGCTCAACCTCCATGAGAACCAGATCCAAGTCATCAAAGTGAATAGCTTCAAGCATCTGAGGCACCTGGAGATCCTGCAGCTCAGCAGGAATCACATCAGAACCATTGAAATTGGGGCTTTCAATGGTCTGGCCAATCTCAACACTTTGGAACTTTTTGACAATCGTCTGACTACTATCCCAAATGGGGCTTTTGTATACCTGTCCAAACTGAAGGAGCTGTGGTTGAGAAACAACCCCATTGAGAGCATCCCTTCTTATGCTTTTAACAGAATCCCTTCTCTCCGGAGGTTGGATTTGGGGGAACTGAAAAGGCTTTCCTACATCTCAGAAGGTGCCTTTGAAGGTCTCTCCAACTTGAGGTATTTGAACCTTGCCATGTGCAATCTCCGAGAAATTCCTAACCTCACCCCACTCGTCAAACTGGATGAGTTAGATCTTTCTGGGAACCACCTGACTGCCATCAGGCCAGGTTCTTTCCAAGGGTTGATGCATCTCCAGAAACTGTGGATGATACAGTCCCAGATTCAAGTGATAGAAAGGAATGCTTTTGACAACCTCCAGTCCCTCGTGGAGATCAATCTGGCACACAACAACCTAACCCTGCTGCCTCACGACCTGTTCACACCACTCCGCCTGGAGAGGATCCACTTGCATCACAATCCTTGGAACTGCAACTGCGACATCCTTTGGCTCAGCTGGTGGATTAAAGACAAGGCCCCCTCCAACACTGCCTGCTGTGCCCGTTGCCACACACCTCCCAGTTTAAAAGGGAGGTACATTGGTGAGCTGGACCTCAACTTCTTCACCTGCTACGCTCCAGTCATTGTGGAGCCACCGGCAGACCTCAACGTCACGGAAGGCATGGCCGCCGAGATGAAATGCCGGGCATCCACCTCCTTGACCTCTGTATCTTGGATTACTCCCAATGGATCTGTGATGACACATGGGGCCTACAGAGTTAGGATTGCTGTCCTCAGCGATGGCACCTTGAATTTTACCAAGGTTACCGTGCAAGACACGGGGTTGTACACGTGCATGGTGAGTAACTCTGTTGGCAACACCACAGCTTCTGCCACGCTGAACGTGACCGCCTTGGATAACCCTGGTTACACCTACTTCTCAACCGTCACAGTAGAGACTGTGGAACCTTCTCAGGACGAGGCACAGACCACAGAGCAGGTTGGTCCCACGCCAGTGACCAACTGGGAGACCACCAACATGACAACCTCACTCACTCCCCAGAGCACAAGAGCCACGGAGAAAACCTTCACCATCCCGGTGACGGACACCAACAACGGGATCCCAGGAATCGATGAGGTGATGAAGACTACCAAAATCATCATTGGGTGTTTTGTGGCTATCACTCTGATGGCTGCCGTGATGCTGGTGATCTTCTACAAGATGAGGAAACAGCATCACCGGCAGAACCACCACGCTCCGACGCGGACTGTGGAGATCATCAACGTGGATGATGAGCTGGCAGGTGACACCCCCTTAGAGAGTCACTTGCCCATGCCGGCGCTCGAGCACGAGCACCTCAACCACTATAACTCTTACAAGTCTCCTTTCAACCACACAACAACAGTTAACACAATAAATTCCATACACAGTTCGGTGCATGAACCGTTGTTGATCCGAATGAACTCGAAAGACAACGTACAAGAGACTCAGATCTGAACCATTTATGACATGCTGGGGTGGGATGGGGTGGGGGGGACAGCAAAAAAAAGATGGTTTATAAAACACAGCGACTCCAATGACTGGGCTAAAGCTACTGTTTCAAAAACAAAGTGTCTTTACAAAGAAAAAAAAAAGAAATTTATTTATTAAAAATTCTATTGTGATCTAAAAGTGGAGAAAATGATGTGTGTTCCTCAGAACCTGGGTTTGCTGCACTTCTTTTGTCCTTCTTGGTCCCTTTAGTTCCCCCCCTTCCCAACCTCCTCTGGTTCCCATTTGCCATGGTTTTTTTTCGTAGAACTGGGTTAGGAGATTTTGTAAGAGTTCTGTGACCCTTTGGGAATTTTTATGGTGAATTTTAGTGGTGAGATTTGGTCTCTTTAGTCACTTTTTTCCTCTTCTTTGTTTTTTCTCATGCCCTTTTGGAAGTGAGTAAAGTGTGGAATAACAACAGCAACTTTACAAGTGAGAAAAGCAAGCAATCAAACCTTTCTTTCTCTCCATGTAATGATTTGCTCTGTATTCACTGGAAATACCAGTCTGTGGGGAAAAAAAAAAAAAAGGAAGAAAAGGTAAACAAATCCAAGAAGTTAATTTACTGGTGAAAAACCTCTCAAACCCAAACAATTCTAGAAGCAGAATTTTTAGTTTAAGCACTAAACTAAGATTATAAATAAATATTGATGATTTTTTTTCTATACTTGGATATAGCTCATTTTTAGTGTGGCTTTAAACACCCAGACAATTCCTATAATGTTCTACTGTGATGGTCTGAAAGTTAATCCAATTGTTGGATCATTACTGGAGAACAGCACAGTTTTGAGTTTATTTAAGTAGCATAGAGGCAAATGAGGGTGTTCGACTTCTGACATTAATTTCAACTCAGACTCATTTACCAATGGGAAATGGACAATTCTCTCCTTTCTGTTTCTAGATCTTCTCTGGATTTAGCTGATGGGTGCAAGAATGGTGCACACCTTGCAGGCTGGAAGCTGAGAAGGAAGGCTTTACCTAAGAAAACCAGCTTTAGGGACACTTCCAATAGAAGTTGTGCCAAATTAAACTGCTTTGTGCTCTGACAAATGAATAGAAGCATTTGAAGAGGATTTAGAGTAGGAAAGAGAATCCTGTAAATCATCTCTGAAGGTCAGTTTTCTTCCTTAAGAAACTCAGGGTGAGTTTTCAAGGGTACTGTGCTGGGTAAATAATGATCTGAGTTCTTATCAACATCTCTTTGGATCAGGCAGGATGAAGATCCTACTGAGCAGTATACTTCAATTCTGGTCTATTTAAGAAGGAACTTGTGCTAGATTGAGGTTGTGAACATCTCTTCTTGGATGCACAGTGCTCAAGGTTGCAAGTAAATGTTGTTGTAAGAAGAGGACACAGTGGAGATAGGTGATGATGAATCACCCCCAGCAAAGAGCCCTGATAAGCATAATACAGAATGAACCCCAAAGTTCTCTAACAATCTCAAAGAAAGATTTGGTAAGACATTATCCTTTGATGTACTACATGAAAAAAGAACATCTCCTCTAAGGGAATTTTAATAGAGGAGAGAGATGGACCTGAATGTGAAATGTTGCAGTTGTGATTCCTATCATTGCTTATTCCTTCCTAGTGCATTTAGAGCACTTCTCTGGTGATTTCCTTTCAGCATGGTGATAAAGTGTGCCCAGAAACACTGCAGTTACACATTGCTGTTGGTTCTTTGCCCCTTCTGACTAGTAGGAACATTGTGTGCTTGATCAGTGCTACTCTGAAAATGAAAAACAACCAATTCTGACCAGGAAACCTAAATATGAATCATCTGTAATGAATGGATTTATGTTCAAAATTAATTATGGCTACTCTCTAAGCAGCATTTCTGAAAGCACTAGTGGTTATCATGGTTTTAGAAACAGGTAAGTTTTTCCTAACTCTTAAAGGTTATGCATAGGAGGCCTTCAAGAGCAAGAGGTATAGCTATTGCCAAGGGGGCACTGGGTCATTGACAAGCTTTATTCCTCTTTGGAGGGGTACAAAATAATCTCAGTGACTGGTTTAAGCAACACATACTTTCCTCCTGGTACCAATCTGGTTTGATTGGCTAATCAGAAAAAAAACAAATGAAGATATTCCTGCTTACTCATAATCAGCATAAAGAAAAAGCATTTTGGTGTGGTTATGATATTCTCAGCATCTTCTCTTCTTGGAACCACAGAGTTTAATTTATGCCTCCTTCCTACTTCTATAAAGCACCCAATACTTTTGCAGGTGAATGAAATAGCAGAGTGAGAGGACATCACTGCTTGAATGATGAGCTGAGCTCTGCAATGAAGTGAGAGGAGGTCTGTGCTCCTGTTTTGGTGCCCAGTGCAGCCTGTTACTTCTCTAGAGACCAGTGTCCAGAATGAAGCCTTTTGGCCTCCCATTTAGCAGAGCACAACTGATAGAAAGCTGTAACGAATTTTCTTTTGCAGGTGACCACATTGTAGATGGCGTGTGATGAATAAAAAAACATGGAAAAAGAAAGGGTGATCTTGTTGAGGAGATCCCACTTTCTAGTGGGCTCCTGAAAAAGCGTGATGGAGTTAAAAGTTTGTCTGCTGTCTTGTACAAAGAGGAAGTGGAAACCATTTTCTCTCTAGACTTGTCAAGAAGTCTTAAAAAAAGTCCCCTGAGCCCAGGGTCAAAAGGGCAATTACACTGGGTTTGGAGTTGTCCTGGTTTCCCTGGGATGGGTTCCTGGGCCAGCTGTGGCCTGTAAGTCATTAGTAGTTTGGAGCCAATCAACAGGGGTTGAAAGGGAGGGCTTGGGAGCCAGACCAGCTCTTGTGAGCTGGCTACAGGTGTATCCCATCTCAGGCTGATTAGAGGCGGGAAAGTTGCTGAGGAGACAAGTTTCTTCTGCCATTTTGTTCATCAGGACTGCTTTCCTGTAGAACTTTATATATTTAGTATTGCAGTAGTAGAAATTGTGCTCTATTATTAAATCCTTTTTAATTTGTTTTAAATTCATTTTCCTTTCCTTTTCCTGATCCACCTTCTTTCTAGGGAAGGATCATCAGGTGATAGACCAAGTGCTGTGATTTAACCCCAGAGAGGCTAAATGTAGACAGGCATAATTACTATTTCTGTGATACAGAGGACACAGGGAAAGCATATTTTCTTTTTTTCTTTTGGTTCTGGATTGTGCTAAGTGTTGGGGGTTTGTGGATGGAAAGAATTCTGTGCCTGCTGATCCTCTCAGTGAGTGGAGGGGGGGGAACATCTAATGGAGTGAAAGGGAATTTCTTAGGAAGAGCTGTGATGTGATGAAAGGCAGATAACTACATGAACAGTGTTACCTTAGCACATCTCTTAGCAGTTGTGTGATTATTCCATTTGTACCATCATATGATATCCTGGTGTTTCTGTGGGAGAGAGAAAAAAGTGGGAAACCTTGGGCTACAAGACTTGGAAAATGTTGTTTGTTTGGTTTATTTTGAAGTAGATGTTTTTCTTTTTTTTGAAGTAGGACATAGCCTCAAGTTGCAGCAGGGGAGGTTTAGATTGGATATAAGGAGAAATTTCTTTACTGAAAGGGTTGTTAAATCTTGGCTCAGGCTGCCCAGGGAGGTGATGGAATCACCATCCCTGGGAGAGGTTTAAGAAACACTTGGCTTCTCTCCTTAGGGCCACGGTTTAGTGGCATGGAAGTGATAGATATGGTTGGACTTGATGATCTTAGAGGTCTCTTCTAACCTTAATGTGAAGCCTTGAATGCTGTGAATTAGGAAGTACAACAGCAAGTGCTGTAGTAGGGAAGTCAGAAATGAGTTTGGAAGAGAGTTCTTGGAAATCACAGGGAAGGGAGGAGAAGATGAACGTGATGCGTGCATACCTTCTCCCATTAAATAATTGAATTGGTGAAAAATATCCCTTTCTATAAATATAGAAAAAGGGGTAGAGGGCTTAATAAACTTTGTCATTGCAACTCTGTGGCTGTGTCATGAAGGCAAAAATACATTGTGGTGAAATTTAGTGTGGGAAGCTCATATCTTTAAGCATGTGTATGCATTTTCTCCTTGTCTTTTCTCAGAGGTCCTGTTGAATTCTGCTAGGAGGGAAAGATTACATTCCCTGGCATGATTTCTGTATCTTCACACAACTTTGAGGTTTTCATGGTTTAACCTCAGCCTGGTGCAGCTGCTTGCTCACTCTTTCCTCTTCCTAGTAGGATGAGGAGAGAACTGGGGAGAAAAAGTAAAACTTCTGGGTAGTTTAAAAGTAGTTTAATAACAGACATGGAAATAAAATATTGTAGTGATAATAATAGTAATGAAAAGGAAGATAACAGAAAGGCAAATAACCCCCAAGACAAGTGATGCACAATGAGATTGCTCACCACCTGCTGACTTAAGTGATCAGTGATCTGTCCCTTCCAGCCAACTCCCTCCTGTTTATGCACTGAACATGATGTTCTAGGGTATGGAATGCCCCTCTGGCTAGTTCAGGTCAGCTGTTCTAACTCTGTTTCCAGCTTCTTGTGCACCTGCTTTCTTGGCAGAGCATCAGAAACTGAAAAATCCTGAAATGAAGAGATCTACTTAGCCACAAGGAAACCATCAGTGTTTTAGCAATGTTGTCCTCACACTGAACCCAAAACCACAACACAGAGCCAGCTACTAGGAAGGAAATTTACTTTATTCCAGTCAAAACCAGGGCAGAAGTATTCTTAAATTATGTTGAGCTTGCATACACAAATATTTGTTTTTATCTCTGTTTTGTTACTACACCTAAAGTTCTAAAGTGTGTTGGGCCTATCAGCAGTTGAAAAGCACCTTGTTCATCATGGCCCTTTGAAATGCTGAGGAGCTACCTAATCACAGAATCATTAAGGTTGGAAGTGACCTCTAATCAGGTGCAACAATCAACCTATCACAACCACGTCCCTAAGTACATCTACATGAGGGTTTTTAAACCCTCCAGGGATGGTGACTCCACCACTTCCCTTGGCAACCTGTCCCAGTGCCTAACAACTCTTATCAGTGCTCAACTAGGTGATAATGCCATTTTTTTAGCAGGTGGTTACATTTGATATCCCTTGTGGAATAGATGGAAAAGGCACCATGGCTTTCTTCTGCTGAAGGCTTGGGTTCTGCAGGCAGCAACACATTCATATGCAGATTTGATAAGAGCCAATTAATCTCTAGCCAAATGATCTGTTCTCTTGTTCTGCTTTGCCACTTTCCCCCTTCTGCTGATGATTTATTCTTCTACCTTTTTAAGTGTTTTGTACAGAGGAAGAAAATTCCTTTTTAGAGCTGGACTGCATTAGAAATATTCAGTATTTCTCAAGGACCTCAGTATGCATTCATCTGTTCAAATAGTTCTGATTTTTGTGTCTGAAGGGAGGGGGAGAAGTCCAAAACCCAAACTAATAATTCATTGGTTGCTTATAAATTTTGATGTGAATATGTCCAAAGAAATGATTTTTCCTATGAGTGTTAGAGCACAGCCATTAGAAAGGGGAGAGGGGAAACTTACATTAAAATTACGATTTTTTAATGCATAAATTTTGGTTTAAATACAAATATATTTAAAGTTCTAGGTCTGGAAAGCTTATTAATTCATTGACATTGGTCAGAGATTTTTTTTTTTCCTTTGGGATAATTAAGAATGACAGGATGAGTTGGAAAGGACCTTTAAAGATGAAATAAACCAATGCCATGGACCAGGGACACCTTCCACTAGGCCAGGTCACTCCAAGTCCAATCCAACCTGGCCTTGAAGACCTGCAAACGAGAATCTGAGCCAATATAATCATTATCTGAAAAAGAGATTTTCCCCATTGAATTTAGTGTTTTAAGTGTTTAAGAAATATATTGACATTCTACTTAGGGACATGGTGGTGATAGGTAGATGGTTGGACTGGATGATCTTAGAGGTCTCTTCCAACCTTAATGATTCTGTGAAGTGTGGTGGTGTGATTTTTATCACAGACCAGTTGACCCCCAGTAAGGAGCTGGTGTGGCAGTGGTGAGACAGTGCTGTCAGGGAAGCAATGGTTGAGGCAAGTTCCTGGTACAGGTGATGTAGCTGCTGCCTGAGTATGCTCCTGACTTGCTTTCCTTTACTCTAAGCACAAGATATGACTACTTCTTACTGTCTTTCACAGTAGTGAGAGGGTGACCAGCATCTCCATGTGCTGAAGGTACTATATTGGAGTTCTGCTTTCCTTAGGACCTCAGCCATGTCTTCCCTCCCCCCTTTTCCCATGTATTAAGCAATATGAATTTTCCCTTCTCTACTGCAGTTAATGAATCCTTCTGCTTAAACATTTACAACTTCTTCAGTTGAAAAGTGTTGGATGGTGAATATAAATTTTTTAATGAGGTGTCACAAACTACAGATACAAATGATCCCCCTCTAATCCTCCTCCTTGAGCCTACTGCTGTAAAACATTCAAAGCCTTCTTTGTGGTGTGTTAATTGGTGTTAATGGTTGCCAAGTAGAGATTATCTTGCTGTAGTCAGGCATTCAAGGGAGAACTTAATTAACCAAAGGCAAAAAAACCCGCAATAAAATATGGAAATAGAGACATGCATCCTGATGTAACCTGTGTTCCTGTTCCATCCTCACATGTGCAGAAGTTGGGATCCCACTGCTTGTTTTCACAGCTACACTATTGTAGTGTTTGTTGTGTAGGGTTTACTGATTTCATTTGGCCACCTTCATCTTGGAGGAGAGATTTTTTTTTTTATTTTTTTTTTTTGGTCTAGTAAAGACAAAGAGAACAGGAGGTGCATTTCCAAGTGATAGCTTATTTTCTAAGGCAATTCAATCTCAGGAGCAGTTTGGGAAGCTAGTTGAAGCTCCATATATGGCGTAGAAGGAACAGTACTGTTTGACTCTTCTCATATGTGTTCATACTTCTTCATCAAGCAATTTGAGTCAGCACAAGGTTTTTCTACCTCCTTCCCTTGAGCTAGGACTTTGGTATGCAGTGTGGAAGAGATCTTTGGGAATATCCTGAATCCTCTAATTTTTTTCCTGGGCTTTCATAAATTTGGTTAAGGTTTCTTGATAATTAGGAGATTAAAAAGCTTCATCTTAGCTTAAAATTTGACTAGGAATATATATATATATATAAATCTTTTAATAACCTTGATGAAGAGCTCCCAGTGCTTGAAGAGTTCAGAGATCAGCTTCAAAAATCATTTCTCCTGATGCATGAAACTGCTTAAATAAAATTAAATAGAGAAAAAAAAAGGGTTTAAAAAAATCAGTTAATTTTGTGTGATAATGATCCACATATTGCAATTGGATTACTCCAATAATGGCAAGTTGTATTGCTTTTAGAACTGCCTTCATGTAAAAACTACTGTGTTTTTTCTTCCCTTTGACACTTTTGGTTATAGCAAGTTAGTTCAATGTCAACTTATTATCTGTTAATATTTTGAACAAAAATGCAGATGATGTGTAGGAATGGCTGTGGCTTTCCTAGGGAAGGAAGATGAAGAACTTGATTTACAGACCTGATCTTGGTTGCTCCTGTTGCCATATGCAGCTCTGATGTCCTTCTTGTGGTCTACTTGGTTGCATCCAAGTGAAATGCAGACACTTAAGTCAGATGCTTGAAAACTAGTTGAAAACACAACCTATTGGCTAGAAAGAAAATAGTAGATATGCTTATATGATACTTCAAAAGTTAAACTTTTCCAATTTCTACTGCCTCAATGTGATTAGAAAGTCGTAACTATCTCTCAATTACATCTACTAGATGCTCCAGGAGATCATTTGAAATGAGCCTTTACATTCTTTAGGGTGCTCAAATAGTAGCATTCAGAAAGGTAAATTAGAAGCAAATCATCTTTGTGTGAAGTACAAAGATGCTGAACACTTTTTTCCCTTGACTATTAAACAGTTTTTTCCATCCTGAATTATTTCTCTAATAATAAATTCACCAAATATTCCTCAGTGTGTGTATTCAGAGATCCAATTATCATAGCACTTTGGAATTCATGATTAAAAAAAAAAAAGCAGCTGTATTTAGCATCCACCTCCCAACAAATAAAATCACCTAAGAGGCATTTTGCCCTTGGAGAATGATGTTTCCTATGCTCATTTTGATCAGATGCTGGATGCTTTCTAGAATCCACTTGCCAAAGGAAAGAATTGGTTATTTGCTTTGAATATGTTCACCAAAAAAAGGCAAAGTAGAACTTTTTAGACAATTGCAGAAATGGCCATACCAGTTAACCTAGGAGCCTCTCTTGGCAGAGCTAAGAGTTAGATGTCAGGGAGAAAAAATATTTTTGGAAAAGAGGGGGAAAAATAATGGTAGCAATGTAAAATGCTTCCCCCAAGCTTCTATTTGAAGCAACTAGTAATTGGCAGCTTGGACATCACAGCACCAGAGGCTGTAACTGGATTGTGTTATCCTTGCTGGATCTTGCTTCCATGAACCTCTCTAAGCACTTTCTAAATGATTTGATAACATCCTGTGGCAATGTGTTCCATAACTTAAATACATAGTGTGGAAAAAGGACAGCTGTTTAGAGCTGTTGCCTTATTTCATTTAATGTCTCCCAGTTTTCCTCAGGTGGAAAATAAAATTGCCTTCCTCAAGGCATTCAGGATTTCACTGGTTTTTTTATACATCTTTGTGTTCAGTTTGGGGCTCCTCACTCCAAGAAGGACATTGAGGTGCTGGAGTGTGTTAAGAGAATGGCAAAGAAGCTGGTGAAGGGTCTGGAGTACAAATCTTGTGAGGAAAAGCTGAAGGTTAGTCTGCAGAAGAGGATGCTCAGGGGACACCATTCCACTCTCTCCAACTCCCTGGAAGGATGTTGGAGAGAGGTGGAGATTGGTCTCTTCTACCAAGGAACAAGTGATGGGATAAGTGCTCCAAATAAGAAGCCAGAGCAGACCTCACCTCCTTCTGAGGCCTACCATCTAATGGCGGCCAGCTGCAGAAGAGTGGCCTGCCTCCAGAGAGTCAAAGAGGTGATATGCATCACAAACCACAGAATCATTAAGGTTGGAAGAGATCTCTAAGATCATCAAGCCCAACCATCCAAAAAGGGATGACATGATGGTACAGAGACCTGGTAATTCCTCACTCATAGACTCATCACGGTTGGAAAAGACCTCTGAGTCAGAAGCCTCTCTGTATCAGTACAGGCNTCCTGTGTGACCTGGTCTAGGTGATTCTGCTCTGGCAGGGGGGTTGGACTAGATGATCTTTCTAGGTCCCTTCCAACCCCTAACATTCTGTGATTCTGTGATAAGAAGAAACAGTCTCAAGTTGTGCCAAAGGAGGTTTAGGTTGGACATTAGGGACAATATCTTCCCCCAAAGCGTTGTCAAGCTCTAACCCAGGTTGCCTAGGGAGGTGGTGGAGCCACCATCCCTGGAGGGATTGTAAAAACATACACATATGGTGCTGAATGTCATGGTTTAATGATGACCTGGCAGTGTTTGTTAACAGTTGAACTTGATGATCTTAGAGGTCTCTTTCAACCAGAACAAGTCTATGATTCTTCATTGACTCTTCTCCAAACTGATGAATCTTTCTGTTTTCAATCAGTGCTATCATTACTCCCTTGGAACTCTTCTAGATCTCCTTGTATCCTATGTGTGGCTCTACCATGCATTCACAGAGTGGAATAATGGTGCTTCTTGCTTTCCCTGTGTGTTTCCTGAGAACCTGGAATGTCTTTTTGCTTTTCTTTCAAGCTGGTGATTTCAAAGAACTCCCGAGACAGATTTTCTCCTGGATAGCAGCAGAACCTTTGTGTAGTTAGAGTAGCTCCTTAGCCATGTGCCTTCACTTTGCACACTACTGTGAGTTTCTTTGGGCATCCTCATAATTCTGGCTGACTCCTGATGAATATTGGTTTCTCTAAAATGGCTGTGTGACCCTCAAGGAGATGCATGCACACATTAAACCTCAACACCTCCTTGTAGGCTGCTGAATAGACACGAGATGAAAATGACTCCTGCTCTCTCCTCACCTGGGCTAATTTCAAACCAGTGTCACAGGAGGGGTACTGCTCTCAATCTTGTCACAAAGTCCTTGGAGTTTATCCAGTCAGATCCATTTGTGGCTCTAAAGTTATTTCTCTTGAGAGATGTACTTTCCTCCTTAGAGCTGAAAACAAATAAGATTTATACATATTTTTCCACCGGAGTTTTAAAGGAAGATGAATTAGAAGGAAAAAAAAATCAACTTGCTGCCACAAAAGAAACCCGTTTGTTATTTACAGATACCCAAACTATACTTTGTGTCTCACCACAACTTCATGTCCACCTGTACATTAGCACGAAAATAAAGCCTAATTCGATGTTCCATTGACAAAACCATTCTGGCAACTTACCTGAGTGCTATTCAAGCCTCTGAGCACAGCACAGTAAGTCTCTGAAGTGATTTTTTTTTTCCTACTCTCCAAATGAGGCAAAGAAGCACCATCTGACCTGAATTGCTGCTGAGTGTTGCTTATCAATGTTCACATTAATGTTCTGAGACTAAACAGAGCTGCAAGAAGTAGCACACTGGTGTGTACCCTAAGGTGTGTTGGCATGTTCTGCCACTTTCTATTATGTGCATTTAGGCTGCATGGCTTTAATTATAAAAAGTCAGATCCAAAGGCTTTAAAAAATATATAAATCCAAAAGAATTTATCAATTCCAAGCTCTGTCTCAGAATAATAGGCATGTTAAGTACCTCTTCAGATGCATTATGCATTTCCTCCTCCTTTATCTGCTTTGAGAGTGCTTGTGTCAGAGTTTTGAAGTCCCTCTGTACTAGACTAGACTGTACTAGACATCATTCTCCAGGGTACTGAGTTCACCCTGGAACGAAAACAACTCCACCACCTTCTCCTTGATTTCAAATTATCTTCCTTACTGATATTAATCATCACATATCACAGGGTTTGTGGCAGGGAAGCATTATCTTCTTCCACCTCATAGAATGGTTTGGGTTTGGAATGGACCTTTCAAGTTCGTCTAGTCCAACCCTGACATTTGCAACTAGATCAGGTTGCTCAGAGCCCCAAACAGCCTAACCTGGAATGTTTCCAGGGATGGGGCATCTGTGACCTCTTTGGGCAGTCTGGGACAGTGTCTCAACACCCTCAGTGTAAAAATTCTTCCTTCTATCTAAATCTCCCTCTTTCAGTTTCAAACCATTACCCCTTGCCCTGTCATAACAGGCCCTGCTAAAAAGTCTGTCCCCACCTTTCTTCTAGGCTCCTTGAAGTACTGGAAGGCTTCAGTAAGGTCTCCCTGAAGCCTTCTCTTCTCCAAGCTGAACAACCCCAACCCTCTCAACCTGGGTGTGAGTTTCACTGGTGAATTAAACTGACACTGTATGAGATCAGGACTGGGAAGTGACACTGCAGATAAATGGTTAGGATCAGAAGTAGTTCAGTCTTGCAACTTCATAACTGATCAGTCACCTTTTTTGTTGGGAATGATTTCTGTGATTCACCTTTGGGTGACTTTGGAGATCCTACTCTCTAGGGACTGGACTTGGCTTCTAATCTTCAGCATCTTTGACAATTCTCTTCCCCTTTCTCTCTACTTTTCAATAGATCTCATATTATCTATGCCAACATCACCACATAGATGAATAGGGTTTATTACACCAAATAGTATGGAGGCTTGTAAATTGGTCCAGGAGGGAGGAAATCATGAGGAAACAGGTATCTAGAAATGCAAAAAGGCAAAATATCTGTTGAAAATAAAGCCACAGTATTTTCCTTTATAGCTTCAGGATCTCTTTGTTATCAACCATTGCCAAAGTAGGTGTCACACTGAGTTAGGTGGGAAATGGGGTGAGGGAGTTCATTCCAAACCTTTTAGATAATGACTACTTCACAAGCAATGGGGGGGAAGTAAAATAAAATGGACACAGTCTAATAGTTTGGAGAAGTGGCACCACCAGATCTTCTTCTTGTTAGTATTTTGATCAGATTTGTGATGAATGAAGCAGCTCCTTTTTACATACGGAAACTTCACTGTGGTGATAGAGCTGGTGGCATGGAGTATGACCACCATGGTATATGGAACAAACCCTGCCAGCTCATTCTGCTCCAAGTAAGAGTCTGTTAGCTTAATTGAGCTCGAAGGTTTTACCATCATTTCCCTGTCCATCTAAGAGGGAAAGAAGCCTTGGACAAAAATGCTGGAATTCCTTCTATAGCTGGCATCTTGTAGTCAGTCTTGAGAATCATCAGAGGGATACCAACAGGGATAATTTGCAGAGTAATATGAAGCCTGTGAAGTCAATCTGTATGAAAACAGGGGCTTGAAGTGCTTGGCTTTTGCCAAGACTCTCAAAAGCAGCTTTTATCTGCTTGAGCCCACTAATAATCAGGGTCCCTGTACTCAGGCTTCATGGGGCAGGAGACTGCTTTGTATCTTGCACTGTATTTTCTGGCATTCAGCAGAGGTTGTTCTTAATAGGTGTTAAAACAAGGAGGCTGTAGCCATCTGCTATTTCACTACTCTAGTTATGTTTTTTTTTTACTACAGTAAATCCATCAGCCTAATTTTGGAAGTCTTTTTCTCCCCAAATATATGTACTGAGTTTCATAGGTAGTGATACATAGATTCTCAAATAGACTGAGTGCTCTGTAAGTTATGGACAGTCAATATCTATCTGCAATGTAGTTTTATAAGCAAAGGTGATAGGAACTAGAGAGTAAGTTAGTGGCTAGACAGGATGTGTTCTTGGTTCAAGCTGAAATGAGGTTAAAAAATGATTGTGAATACAGTTATATGTAGATGACATATACAAACACCATCAGATATAAATAGATATCATATATATATATATATATATATATACACACACAAATATGTCTGTAGGAATCTATACACAAGCCAGCATCTCCTGAAAGAACCACTCTGGGAAAGCATTAGAAAATTCCCATGTTTCCTCTATTATATAATCTTTCTTTAATAAATTAGGTGTAGTGCAATTAAACACCACAATCTGTTTGCGTAGCTACACAGAAACAAGATGCTGGCAGAGTGATAATTAATCTTCCTTTCACCCCCAGATTTAAATGAAGGGAATGCTTTGGAAGGGAAAAGCCTGTCTCCTGGCTTCCCTGCTTTACAGCTCCCTGGGAAGACCTGTCCTCTTCTGCAAGTGTAAGGCAAAAAAGATATAGATCCTGAGCTGTTTGATTCAGTAGCATCTTTAATCAATTCCAAGAAGGTCATCCTAGTGTTCGTGCAGTGCTTACAGCAGATGCTTTAACTAATAGTTATTAGAGGCAATCATTCTTGATCACCACAGCTTGTGGTGTGGACAAAAGCAAGGATGTTTTCCTATGCAGCTCCTTCAAGTCACTTTGTCTGCCCATTAACCCCAAAGCTGTCCCAGGAGCTGATTTCCAGCATGCCATCTTCTTTTGGAGTATGTGCTTGTCTTTCTCAGGTCTCCTAATGTATTGGGGGATTGAAACTACAGGTAAGGAGGGTGGGAACAACTCTTCTTGGAAAGCAAAGTATTTATAGCACTAAAAAGCAATGGTATGCTTGATACTGTGAAGAGATAAAATTCATGCTCGGGTATAATCTGGATTTTGTAATCTAAGTCCTGAGCCACTGCAGACATGATTGACTTGGATGTTAGATCAGCTTCTTAGCTATCACAGTTTCATTTTCCTTTGGAAGACAGGCAGAACTCCAACTGAAGTTTCAGCCTCAAAGCTGAATAAATTGTGGGCTCCTTCTTTGGCTTTTGGTATATATTTTATCATTCTGTACTGAAGATAACTAATAATAAGGTGTTCTTAGAGAATGTCATGGCTGCAAGGTCATAGAATCAGAACATGGTTTAGGTTTTTGCTCTCTACAACTCCCTGAAAGGAGGAGGTTGGAGTGAGATGGGGGTATGTCTCTTCTCCTGGGTTAACAGTGAGAGGACAGGAGGAAAAGGCCTCAACTTGCATCAGGAGAAGTTTAGATTGGATGTCAGGAAAAATTTCTTTGCTGAAAGGGTTGTTAAATTTTGTCCCAGGCTGCCCAGGGAGGTGGTGGAGTCACCATCCCTGGAGGGATTTAAGAAACATATAGATGTTCTGCTTAGGGATGTGGTTTAGTGGCATGGGAGTGATAGGTATGGTTGGATTTGATGATCTTAGAGGTCTCTGTCAACCTTAAATATTCTGTGTGAATTGGAAGGTCATCCAGAGCAACCTCCCATCAGTGAGCAGGGACATGTTCAACTAGACCAGATGTCCAGCTTTCTTGTTTTACACTTCCTCTATAGCAGTTTATTCATCACTTTGTGCAATGCCATGTGGACATTGCTTTGTATCTAACCCTGCAACTGAAAGTAGACAGTGACTGCTCTGTGGAGATCTGTGGCTTAGGTATGTGTCTGTATGTGTCCTCCCTGTTATTTCTATTTGAATCATGAATGTGATTTTGAAGACAGGATCTCAGTTCTGATTCCAGAGTAAGTCCAACCAAAACATGTTTTCCAGCAGGAAACTACTGAGGTTAGAAAGGCAACTCTTTCCCTGGGCCAAGTCTTAGTCAGCCCAAAGTAAACCTTGGTTATAAAGTTGTGGTGGATGCTGAGTCTTCACAGCATCAGCTCTTGTCTTCTGTGGAGTCTACTCCTCTTGCCAGCCTAACCTGAGAACCTTAAGGAGCTCACACACAGTGGGACACTAATACCAGGTTTTAAATGTTTGTGGTTTTTTTGAATGATTAAAAAAAATCTTCTGGCATGAAAAGTACTTGAGACAATGCAAAACAACCTGAGTGATGTATTTAAAGAGGAGCAGGGAAAGAGGGGAGTGAATCCAGTGATCAGGAGAGCAGAGAGCCTGTTTTATGGCCCAGGAGAGCATGATGTTTAACCTAAGAAAAGCAAGGCTGAGAGGGGAAATGATTGCTCACTGTGAATGTCTCAGGAGATAAACATCAGAGATGAAGCAAGCTGTTTTAAGCTTAAGGACAATTTCAGCACTAGAATGAAGGGAGGTAAACTGGCTAAGGAGGGAGCTTAGCCCAGGAGGAGGCTGGGAGGAGACATTAAACTTTCTAGGGGCTTAAACATTTCCATCTCATCATAAAGAATTTGAATTCAAACATGTACTGTCCATAATTCCTCATCTGGAACTCTCAGCAAAGGTAATTAAATAGCTAATATAAATAGAAGGTAAGGAATGTCTTCCTAGCATCTCAGGCCTGCATGTCAAATGACATCAAAACATGAAATGGGGAATGATGGTGGCAAATGAAAGGATTTTGTTCTTAACAGCTACATGAATTGGATGACATCATAGTCAAAAGGCAAATGTTTCAGGGTCACTTACTCAACCTCAATGCAGTTTAGATCAGTGAAAAATTAGGTAATTGAATTTATGTAATTGAAACTAATAATTGAATAATTGAAAAAATGTAATTGAATGGAATGAACTGGATTTAATTCATTGAATTAAATAGCATTCAGTAATCAAGATTGTCCTAGTATAAACTTACTCAGATCTAGGTGGAAATTGAGCTCAGCTGACAGATTTTGTTTTTTTCTACTACTGATTTAATCAGTATCTAGTTTTCATAAACTTTATCATTATCACTTTATTTTTTTGAATATGCCTTTTTTCTTTCTGGAAAATCTGCATTATAAGATCAAACTCCTGGAAAAACAAGCTGTGTAATAGCCTTGGTTGGAGAGATCCTTCCTCACCTTTACCTCCCTTTTCTTTTTTCCACCATGGATTGTTAGAATATTTTCCCTGTTTCTTCTCCTTTCATTTTATACCATTCTAAACTATGTCATCCTAGTAGAACACACACTGCAAAGATAACTTCAGTTAACTGGAAATGGGGAGAAATATCAAAGAATTAGATTATGATCTGCCCTGAAATAGTAATGGAGCAATGATTGAATTATTTCCTCTTAGAAAGTTGTGTCAGTGAATATTGAAATTAGCTGAGTTACAAACATTGAAGAGTTGAGCCATCTCCAGTAATTTTTCATTGATTGTCAAGGACTTTATTCTTTATTTTGAAGGCATAGGCTGTGAATTTGTGTTCTCATATTCAGTGATAAACTGCAGAAATCCAATTTATAGTTACTATAAATAGAAGTATATAAATATAAGATACTACCTTAGAATTCTTTCTTCTGAAAGACATTTTTCACACAAGTAGGGGGTGGAATAAAAGAGCTATTCCTGTCAAAGAATTATAGACACAACTCATTGCAAGCATTAATTTTTGAAGGAAAGGTGCATGTATGCATGGAGAAGTAAGAACCAAGGACATGTTCCTGTAGTTCAGGTAGAACAATTAAGAGTATACTAAATTTCCG
Organism: Bucco capensis; assembly: GCA_013396975.1. Classification (NCBI taxonomy): domain Eukaryota; kingdom Metazoa; phylum Chordata; class Aves; order Piciformes; family Bucconidae; genus Bucco; species Bucco capensis. The sequence goes on along the minus strand of VWZO01020652.1, from coordinate 9,283 downwards.
TGTCTGTTAATCCTTATAAGCCCAAGCAAGAAAGCTTAACAATTTCCACAGCTGAATGAAAGGAAAATAAATTCTTGGAGTGCCTGGCGGAGGAGGACGGGAGGCGTCAGCGTGCCTGGCGGAGGAGGATGGGGGGCCTTGGCGTGCCTGGCGGAGGAGGACGGGGGCCTGGTGGAGAAGGAGGGGGGGCGTCAGCGTGCCTGGCGGAGGAGGACGGGGGGCCTCGGTGCGCCTGGCGGAGGAGGACGGGGGGCCTCGGCGTGCCTGGCGGAGGAGGACGGGGGGGCCTCGGCATGCCTGGCGGAGGAGGACGGGGGCCTCGGCAAGCCACGTGAGGAAGGGACGGACGAGGCCTCGGCACACAATCGTGAGGGAGGGACGGACAAGGCCTCAGCGCGCAATCATGAGGCTGGGACAGAGCAGTCCTTGGCGCGCCTCGTGAGGACGGGATGGAGCAGGCCTCGGCGCGCCTCCTGAGAGTGGGACGGGCGAGGCCTCAGTGCCTGATTGTGAGGGCGGGACGGGCGAGGCCTTGGTGCGCCTCGTGAGAGATAGCCATGGTGCAGCAGCCTCACACTTTAGGTAATCTCTTGTTTCTGAGCAAGGCAGCACTTCCCAGATCTCTTTTACTAATCTTTGTTGGCTTGGCTTCAAGTAGAGCCTTAGAAGTAAGAAAAAATCAAAGTGTCTTTTAATTTGTTGCCAAAAATATGTTGTTTCCTGATTATTTTCTAAAGCACTGAGCTTACAGTGAGTGAGGTAATACACAAGCGATGGTTTCAAGCATGATTTTTGTATTGAGTGTTATAATTTTTGATTCGCTATTTTGCACATTTTTTCCTGTATCTTTAAATCAACTTTTTTGCATAAGTTTTAGTTTGCATAATGTTTCTTTTACCCGAGTGTTATGGATTTGTTTTATTACTTGGTGTTAAACAAAATTTTAATGTCATGAATTTAAATTTAAGAGATGTGCTCTGCAATGAATTATTGATGTGGATCTTGCTCTTTAGGGCAGATACTGTTCTAAAATGGGTATTATTTTTCAGTTTTCAGATTTGGAAGGTTCAGAATTCTGAAATTTGGATGCTTTTGAAAGAATTAGGCATCCAGAAGTCAACCTATCAATCAGATACAAGGATCATATAGATATAAGGAGAAATTTCTTCACTGAAAGGGTTGTTAAGGCTTGGAATAGGCTGCCTAGGGAGGTGGTGGTGTCACCATCCCTGCAGGTGTTCAAGAAACATTTAGATGCTCTACTTAGGGCCATGGTTTAGTGGCATGGTAGTGATATGTGTGGTTGGACTTGATGATCTTAGAGGTCTCTTCCAACCATAATGATTCTCTGATCATTGCTTATTATGGACCTTTAAGTCAAAAGTCTACTAACAAAGTGTACTTCTCATCAGGAGACAGTAGATGTGCTTTTTTGTAAGCAAGTCTGTAACAAAATCATCTTTAGTCAGAACTTGGAAAAGAATCCAAGTAGATTGCACTGAATTAGAAAGAAACTAATTAAAAGTCAAGCCTGAATCCATCTCTCTTGTTTTACTAATCTGATATCACTACTTGGTTATAACTTTTTTTTTTCCATTTCAAAAGCTGTTTTTTAAATGCCTGTTCGAAATAGATCTAATTATAATTTCTCTGTTTGCAGCAAGCAGATGTCTCAGGAAGTATAGAACTACAGAAAACAAAAGTAGATCTTATCGAGTAGTCCTGGTCATTTTGTTTCTATTTTGCTTGTATATAGTCTCAAATGCTTTTCCACTACTATTTAAAGTAAATAGTAAATTATCATGTTTTTACATGAAATGTAAGACAGGCTGAAGTTTATATTATATGCTAGAGCTCAGAGCTTCTCATTGGCAATGAGCTTAGTCCATAGTGTTGAAATAAGAAAAACTCTTTAAAAAAAAAAAAGCCTACATTTACCACAGTCTTACTTGAAGACTTCAAGAAATGGCTACAACTTTAATTTCCTTTTATTTTTTGCAGAGATAAGGGTGTCACCATTTACCACACTTTACTACAGTCCAGCTTAATGATGGCAAGAGCTGCTTTCCAGTTTGCTCAGGTAAATATATGCACACAAAATCAGCATTTTTAAGGCTAAGGTAAAAAGCAACTGAAGTAGACCATTGAAATGTGGGGTTTTTATGGTACTAACTTTAGCAATGCGTACTGATTTCAAGGGATGTCCAAGGCATCCTTCAAATGCCTGGATTTAGTAGAAATACATTGTAGGACCAAGCTGCTTGTTTCTCTAGAAGTATTATTAGCACTCTCTTAACTTCTGAGTATTTTTAACACCTCCTAACTCTCAAGTGGCTTTAGAGAGATAGATATATATCTCATTATTGGTGTGAAGAAGAAAATGTATTTATGGTATTAACAATCCTAGCATGAGTTAAAAAGGTAAACCATAGCAAAGAAAAAAGCAGTATTTCCTCATTTTGGGAGTATTTTTCAGTCTGTGATCACTTTTGTGCCATGAGTCTGTGGATTTGGGTTGAGAATAGACTCACAGAATGGTTTGGGTTGGAACCCAAAGGTTATCTAGTCCAACTCTCCATGCACTCAGCAGAGACATCTTCACCTACATCAGGGTTGCTCAGAGCCCCAAACAACCTGACCTGGAATTCCTTTCTGTAAGGAACAAACTGCAGGGTGATAGACACTCAGCTGAAGGTAGACAACCTTTAAGGGAGACACCAGGCAACATGAAGAAAAGATTTGTCAGCTGTTAACAATAGGGAAATGATATTATGGATTGGATGCTTCCAAGAGCCCAAGAGAAACAAGACCCTTGTGAATTCGTGTTTTGGTGTTGCACTTTCCTTTGGCCTGTTGCCCTTCTCTGTGTCTAGATCTGATGAAACTCATCTTTAGTCTCATCCACTGATGATGTTTCCAGCTGTAATTCACCCTAGTTTTAGAGTGTCCCATACCCATTTTAATTTGCTGTTGGCACCTTTAAATCCAGGTTTACAAGTCATTTGTTAAAATAACTCATAAATTAGCTTCTAATTTGCCTTTTGGTGGAGCACCCCTAGATGTACAGCATCAAAGGTTTTGTTGAAGTGTGGCCTGATGAACTCAGGAATAGAGTTTGTTTTTTTACAGTAGCCTCCTGTAATAATTTATATTCTATCACTTTCAGAGAAATGCTTTGCTCTTGTAATTTCATCCATTTACTGTGGTGTGAAAAGGCCAGACTGACAATTCTGCAGAACCAAACTCTTTAATTCATAACAATAGTCAACACTGACCTGATTCCCGTAACTCAGCTTCCAGCTGAAGGATCAATTTACTGTAGAATGCTAAATTGGCTTGGATTTCTTTATTGACCTTCTTGTTGCTCTTCCTTCCAAAATCCTTTGATTTCTATAATATTGAGTATCTCTTTATAAATCTTAATTGGTTTCCCTACCTCTTTTTTTTTCCCTCTAGAAAGTCTTTCCTATGGTATTTGGAGAGGATTTCCCTTTCCCCATAGTTCTTTGAAGGCTTCAAGTAAGGCTTGATGATCGTTTCCAACCTTAATGATTCTGTGATCTATGATTTATAAGAATAATGGTGGTCTTGGAGTGCAGGAAGATCCTACTGCAAGTTTTCAGTGTATATATGATACAAAAGTCCTTCATAGCTCTATCTTCCACCTAGGAAAGGAGGTTAAAACCCCACTCTTAAGATGCATTTGCTAAGACAGTGGCCATAATCTTGAAAGAGATCAGATAATATATTCAATTCTGTATATCTAGTGGAGGTTTCCCTGGACTCTTCCCAAAATCTCTACACAAATCATCTGAGGACTTCTAGGGATATTTTGTACAACACTAGTGCTAGTTCTCTGTGGGGCTGACAGATTTGTGTGGCAGTGTTCTTCCACCTATGAATAGATTTTTATTTGCAGAGCCACCTGCAAGAGAGGAGGAAAAAATTTCATCTCTTTTGGATGAACAAGAAAATAGATTTCAAGATGAGCTGAAAATGACAATTGCTTCAGAGAAATGAGTGTATTACAGAATCATGAAGGTTGGAAGAGACCTCTAAGATCATCAAGTCCAACCATACCTTATCCACTACCATGCCACTAAACCATGTCCCTAAGTAGAACATCTGTACATCTGTTAAACCCCTCCAGGGATGGTGACTCCGCTACATCCCTGGACAGCCTGGGTCAGTGCCTGATAACCCTCTTGGGGAAGAAATTCTTCCTAATATTTAATTTGAACATCCTCTGGTGCAACTTGAAGCCATTTCCTCTTGTTTTATCACTTGTTACTTGGGACATGAATGCCCACCTCACTCCAGCCACCCTTCAGACGTTGTAGAGAACAGCCTACTTTTCTCCAGGCTAACCAACCCCAGTTCCCTCAGCTGCTCCTCACAACACTTGTGCTCTAGATCCTTCACCTCCTTCCTTGCCCTTCTTTGGAAACACTCCACACCTCAGTGTCGTCCTAGGAGTGAGGTGCCCAAAACTGAACACAATAGATTGCAAAATAACTCTCAGGAGGAAAACAAGCTTGTGCCATTTGTTTCCTTGAGTGAAAGATTTGGGGCTAGTTGAACAAACAGCAAAGTTTTCACCCTAAAAATATTTACTTCTAAAATGTCAACTGTGACATTTCAGTCCTGGAATATCTTTGTAGTAGAAAATGGGGGGGTGGGGGAATCCTTCACCTGTTAATGTGATTCACTGCAGTCCTGACATTGCAAATGCAAGAAGGGTTAGGACTGAGACTCCTCCACCTCTCCTGTATATCACAGGTACTAGTAACTCTCTCCTATTTCATCACAGCATTTTGATCTGGACTTGGAGCACTTTCTAAAATCCCTTTCCTGAGGAAGGGTCAAGTCAAAAGGATTACTTTTGCTTCAGCTCTTGTGAATCCCAAGTAGAGAGAACATCTTTTTCTACTCTCAGTGGAGGGTTCTCAGTGCCTTTAAGAGGACCTCCAGCTGATATTAGAAATCATAAAAAATCTTCTTAAATGATAAAATAATAAATAAAAAAAACCTGGTTGATCACTTACTGTGTTCCAACTTATTTAACTATAGTGCAAAAATACATCAATATATCCAAGGACATAACCTTACTTTTTGTAGGCCTGGGAGCCTGATGATGTCCTTTTTTGGACACAAAAAAATGTTCAGTAGTTTGAGACCTGAATTGGACCTTTAATGAATCTCAGTGATGGAGAAGTGACTAAGGATGAATGGAGGCAATTATCAGATGGAGGTTCTGCAAGCAACAAGTAATTGGATTATTTGTGGATAATTTGTTTCCACAGGCATTGTTACTCTCTGGCCATATGCAATATTTCATTCTTGTCTTTTTATTCAACAGAAAATTGTCTTTAAACCTTGGACTAACCCCAGTATGAAATTTACTGGGTAAAAAAATATTTTTAGTGATTGCCTATGACTCTCATTTTAATTGTAAATAGTAATTCTTTGTTTCCTTATGGACCATCAGGTTAACGTAAGGATAGTCTCTTTAATCAAACTAAACAAGTGGTAGGACAAGAGGAAATGGCTTCGAGTTGCACCAGGGGAGGTTTAGGTTGGATATTAGGAAGAATTTCTTCACCCAAGAGGGTTATCAAGAATTGGCACAGGGATGTGGTGGAATTACTATCCCTGGAAGTGTTCAAAAACCCTGTAGCTGTGGTGCTTGGGGACATGATTTAGTGGTGAACATGGCAGTGTTGGGTGGATGGTAGGACTGGATGAGCTCAGAGATCTTCTCAACAATCATGATTTAATGATAGATTTTACATCCAAAATGATTTTATTTAACCTCTACTTCTGCATATTGTTAGGTTCTTGTCTAAAAGCAACCCTGTAAGATAGGATCATGGCCAGTCTGATACAAACTTCTCCCATATTTCCTTCTGTCACACATAGTGGAATTTTCTCCTTCAATTCTAGAAAATGTCTTTAATTTTTGGCTCCCTCTGCAGAGGAGCTGAAACTGCTGCTCTTTACTTTCATATCTGGCCCTCCTAGAGATAAGATTACTCTTCTATCATAGATTCCCTCTCTACCATGTACAATGTATGTTCTTCTGCATTCTAGCATTTTTACATAGACTTTTCTCTTCCCTCGTTTTTCTTTCTCTCTAATCCATGCTCCATGACAACAAACCAAAGTACGTTGTTCACTAGCTCAACAATCCAGGCAGCTGGAACAGACCAACGGGGACAACAGCACATGGCCCAAATAACATTGGACTTGATTGGATGGGGATATTGGTTATTACAGTCCAGCTTGTATAGAAGGATTGGGAATTGGGTGGGTGATTGTGGTTAAGGGAGAGCAAATGAAGATAAGTGTGGTTCTTGATTGATGCTAGGTACTTCTAGTAAGCTTCTCTGGTATCTTCTTGAAGGGTGCTTTAAAAAATCCCCCTGCTTGGCTAGGATAAGGACAACTCCATTAAGAATGGGACAGTAGAAATTTCCAACACATTGGAGGAAGAGGGACAATTCTGGGTTTTATATCATGTCATCTCTGATGCTTTGTCACCTATCCTGACTGCCATTTGCTGGTTTGGAAGAGCTTCCTCTAGTTCAACCTTTCATCCTTTCCAAAAGGAGAGAAGTTGACAGACCTGAAAGAAAAAAGTCAACTTCTTTTTTTTTCCTCCCCAAGGAGGCTACCAGTAGAGGTTCCACCATCATTCTGTGGCAAATAACTGGTGAGAAATTGGTTGGGCTTGGCAAGGTTGTGTTTAGTTTAGTTGTTTAAGTACATTAATGGTTGTTTTAATATATAGAAATGGAGAATTTAAAAAAAAAAAGGCATACTTGGTCATTATTTGAAGCTTTATGATCTCAGGGCATGTTAAAAATAAGTGGGCATGTGGATCATTGGTTTTTGTTTGTTTGTTTTTGTTTAACAATTTTGTGCCTGGGAGGATTTCATTGGTTCCTTTGAATTCTCTTTGGTTGAAAACCATCATTCTGACTTGCTAAGCCAAATGTCTCTTAGGTTGGATCAATCCAGAAGGGCAAAAATAAGCTGCTAACAGCCTGGTTTGGCCTCTGAAAATGAATGTAGAGGCTCCAAAGTGGAAAGGTTAAGCTTCCAGGCTTCAAAACAAATCTTGAAAGCAAAGAAGTGTACTTTTGGACTGAAGGAGGAAATGGACTGAAGGAAATATGGTTTTAAGAGGCTGATTCCATCTCCTTAGTCCAGTTCCTGAACACTTTTTAGCATTGCTTTTATATCTCAAGTGCTTTACTGAGAGAGAGAGAGAAGACACTGAAATAAAATGCAAGGGTGAAAGATGTAAGATTTGGTTCAAAATCCTGGTAGGAACTGGAAGCCTAATGCATTGGTGGAATTCTTGTGTTTATGAATGCACATATCCAGATCCATGCAAGCTTCTCAGCACACATACAGCAAAATACTGAAATTGGTTCCATACTATTTCCTTACCTAATGACTTCTGTTTCCCTAATCTACTTTGTTGATGATATGGAGAATAGCTGCTGCACTTCCACTGCACTGCTTTGAAAGTCCTTTTCAGTTTTCATTCACACAAGCTGGCATCAAATTCCAGACAAGCTTTTTCAAGATGGTTTCACATGGAGATAAAGATTTCAGTTGACTTAGATGCTAGCCCAGACTCCAAAAAAAAAAAAAAAAAAAAAAATATATATATTGAAGGGGTTTTTTTTGCCTTGATCTGAAGTGTATTGTGTTCTTTAATGCTTTACAGACCTAGCAGACAACACACTAAGGAGTGCAAAGTATTCCATAAGCAGCACCAGGGCGTACAACAAGGGATAAACCATTCAAAACTTTCAGTACCTAAAATGGATAATATTGCATTGTAGATCTGCTTCATGGTTCTCCATGAGCATGGGCGATAACCTCTAATGTTCACTGAGTGGCTCAAGGGAGTCTTAAAGGTCCACTGGAAACACTGAGTAACAGTGCAACTTTTTAACTTAATGTACTGATGAGAACATATGTGTACGTCTTTGAGAGACGGTGTAGTCCTCAGGAATCTTGCATTTTGTGTCAGACTTAGAGCCTTCATAGGCAAGTCGATGAACTAAAGCAGGAGGAGAGCATCTTGCATGAAGTTTCATGGTTAAAGCATCTACAAAGAAAGTAAAATAGATGAGTTGGATATTGTTCAGTCTAAGAACAGAATTAACCCCTTTTTGCCATTCTTTGGATGAGTAGCCTCCAAATAAGGTGCTAATTTCTCTTCTTTTCTAGTACTCCAATGAGCTGACTGCCACTGTGCATGTACAGCAGCACACTTACACTCTGAAACTCCAGATTTTCACAGCAGCTCTGAAATCTAAATCTTTACTTTTGTATTTAGCTAAGATAGAGACCTTCACCTTCAAGCAAATATTCCTAAGGCCCCTCATTATAGGAAGGACACTCAGATGGTGGAGCATGTCCAGAGGAAAGCTTTCAAGCTTGTGAGGGGTTTAGAGGACAAGCTATATGAGGAGAGGCTGAGGGAGCTGGGCATGTTTAGTTTGGAGAAGAGGAGGCTGAGGGGGAACCTCATTGCCCTCTACAACTACCTGAAGGGAGGTCGTAGAGAGGTGGGTGTTGGCCTCTTCTCCTTAGTAACTAACGACAGAACCAGAGGGAGTGGTCTGAAGTTGAGACAGGGTAGGGTTAGATTGGATATTAGGAAGAAATGCTTTACAGAAAGAGTGGTGAGGCACTGGAACAGCCTTCCCAGGGAGGTGATTGAGTCACCATCCCTGGAGACGTTTAAGAAACGTGTAGATGTGGTGCTCCAGGACATGCTCTAGTGAGGGCAGGGGGCCAGGGGTTGTGTGGTTTGTTTTGTGGGGTTTTTTTGTTTGTTTGGGGTTTTTTTTGGTTGGACTCGGTGATCTGAGAGGTCATTTCCACATGAGTGTTCTGTGATTCTGTGACTTCTGACATGCCCACAGTCTTAGAGAAATCCACATGCCTGACACATGGAAATAGATGTTTTCATCTTGACTAGGCTTCCAGAATGTAGCTTGTCAGAAGTTCATCCTCCCATGCATTTTTTTGTGTGGCAGGTTTGTTAGCTAGTAAATATCATTTTCATCCTTCTCTTCTCAGTAGGAAAAGTGGCAGGAGAAAGTGAAGTCATTGTTATCTTTATTTTTGGGGCTGCCCTGACAAGGGAAAGCATCCTAAGGTTTATGTAAGAATATTGGATGGAAAGAATATGCCTACCTGGAAATTGTCAAGAGCTACCCACTTTCAATCACTCTTTATTCATCATCATCATCATCAT
>VWZO01020638.1:9619-47517 GCA_013396975.1 Bucco capensis | reverse complement strand
TGCCTTTTGCAACCACTCTTGTCTATCTTGTCTTGGCCTTTTCAGCCATCAGCATACTTGTAAAAAGCATGGATGGAGCCCTCCCTGAATCTTCGTTTGCAAAGCCTAGCCATGGAAAAAAAAAACCCAAATTTCATTGGGGTACATCATGGCAATGTTTAGTCCTTGCCTTAGAGAATCCACTTGTGCTGGATTGGTGGATATGAGGATCAATCCAGGTTTTTTCAATGGTGTTTTCAATCCCTCCTAGGAAATTCACATCTCCTGATGGGCTTGTAGAGCTCATCACAGTCTGCAGCTTTCTCTTGAAGGGAAGCAGAGGAGCAGGAGCTGATCTCTTCTTTCTGGTGGCCAGGAGCTGAGGGAATGGCATGAAGCTGTGCCAGGGGAGGGATAGGAAAAGGTTCTTCATCCAGAGGATATTTGAGCACTGGCACAGGCTTCCCAGGGCAGTAGTCAGGCACTAAGCCTGACAGAATTCCAGAAGCATCTGGACAATGCTCTTAGACACATTATATGATTTTTGGGGTTGTCCTGTGCACAGACAGGAGTTAGACTTGATGATCCTTGTGGAGCCCTTCTGACTTAGGACGTTCTATGATTCTTAGTCACTTTCTGCAGTCCCTCAGGCATATCTGGTCCACAGGTGTGAAAGCCACTGCTCAGGAGAACTGAACCACCCCTGAACCATCTCCTGGAGTAGCAATAAGTTCATCCCTGGTGCCTTTGTGCCTTGTAGCCACGTTGTTTGCTCAGTTGTGCTCTCTAGGAACCTCACTCCCTGCTCCTGGCTCAATCCCCAGCGGAAATGGATGAGGGGGAGGGTTTGGGAAAGCCTTGGGCACACTGTGACAACAGAGAGGGGAGGACTGTTTGAATTTCTGCTTTCACATCAGCAAGCTTTGTGCATGGTGGGACAGAGTCAGCATGGAGTGAAAGAGCATGTAACCCTGGGCAGTCAGGTCTGCTCAGCATTGCAGCCTGCACTGGGTGCTGCTGGCAGAGGGATTCTGTTTGATCCCTGCCTGGGGAGGTGGTTTCAAGTGTGCCAAGCAGATCAAAATGTTCCTAGATTGCTGCTTGGAAGTGGAATTGTTCAGCTCAGTGTGTCTGAGTTCATTGCATTGCTGCTTTCAAGGTATTTTGGAGCTGGGTGGCTGTGCCTCTCCTCATCTCCAGGTGCCTGCCTTAGCCCAGGCACTCAGCTCTCACTGGCAGCAATTCCTGTGCCATTTTAGATGCTTCTGCTCAGTGCTAAGTAATTGTGTGGTTCATAGATTTATGGCTGTGGTGGAAACCTCACTTGGGGTAATTCCTCTAGACAATATACTGATTGTTTCCCCAAATCCACAGGAACTCCATCCCTTTGTTTAGCCTGTCAGCAGGTGAAATAACTCTAGTTCAGGTGCTTGCTTTGCTGAATTGTGCTCCTCCCTCAGCACTCCAGCACTCCCTAACACCTTGTTTTTCCTGAACACTATATAAATTGTGTGGTTAGCTCATGCTAATGACCTTCTCCTCCAATCTCTTGTTACTCATGCACCTTTTTGCCTTCAGTGTCTTCTTTGCTTGTACTCACCTGAATTGTCAGCAGAACTCTTTAGTTCTTTCAGCTGAAGATCAAGTTGCCTTTATACCCTTATTTTAAAGTTCTTTATCTTCCTACTGACTGAAGCTGTTGGAGCTCAGCTAAGACAAATGCAGTTGGGATCTCTGCAGTCTGCTGATCAAGTGGCTAAGCAGAGTTTTAAGGCAAAGGTCCTGAAATTTGTGGTACCTGGGTGAAAGTTGTGACCTGAAAGGAAATTGTGCCTACAGGCTCCATCCTTGTGGGAGTGCAAACTGAGACTGCTACCTACAGCTTCTGTCTGTGGATGCAAAGGAGAGTGTGGAAACTTTTCCCAAAGCCTCTTTTTCTCTTGGGACACATGTTGTATGGTGGTTTAGTCTCCTGCTTCACTTCCAAGAGAAACATATTGCTCCTGGCCTTGTAGGTCCTGGTCCTGCAAGGTGCTGCTTGCTCTGACTCACAGGATTGAGGGTTTGTGTCCTTCAAGAGCAGGAATAATGCAGTGGCTGAGTGCAGATCATGGGTTTGCAGTGTGGTTTCTTGTCTGCAGGTCCCACAGTAAGGGCTGAAAGTGTGGGTTGCTCTAAATAAGGGTGAGGTGCTGGTTCAGGCCTCTGGGTAGCAACAGATAAGCTCTGGGCTGGCTTATCTTCTCAAGGAGATTTTACATTTGCTTTTCTTTGTCTCCTCTCTGTCTTGTTTCTCCCTCAGCCCTTTTCTTTCCATAACTCATGTTCCAAGGGCAGTGACACTGCCCTTTCCACCTGCATTACTCCCTTTGCTTCCTCTCTGCTTTACTCTTTCACTGTCTCCCACCATCCCCCTCAGATCTCAGGGCTCCTGCCACTGTGTCTCCATCCTCCCCCAGCTCATCTCTCTAGCTCCAGGCTTCTGCTCTGCTCCCCCTTGGCTAGCACCTCCTTAATGTCAGGAGCTGCCTCTCAAATAATTATCTGGCTTGCTGATTAGCAGTTTGTGAGGGCAGAGCTGACTTGGGCTTTTTGTTAAGGCTCTGAGCAGATACTATTGCAGTCTAGAAGCTCTCCTGCTGCTTTCCTGCTCCTGCCCCTGTGGACCCACCATGCAGAAGCAGCTCAGGTGCCTGAAGATGGATTGTGGCTCCAGAGGAGCTAATGCCGAACCAGAGCTAGTAAGTCCACCTGGATCCATACTGCTTGTTGCCATGCTCATTGCCCGTGGCTTCCACATGGATTCCACCAAGGAGCAGAAGGGATGCATGCCTAGCACCTGCTCTGTTGCTCAGTTCATCCTCTGGTTCTGTTTGGGCTTTTGTGTCCTGTTGGGAAGGACATGGTGTGTTCAGGGCATGCTGTTTGGAGAGGGGTGTGAGGACCATCTCCATCTGCAAGGCAGCTGGAGGATGATTTTTCATTATGGGACTTTTTGCTTCTACAGTGTGGGGAAGGAAGAAGTGACAGTGGCAGCCCTGAGGTGGGAAACTTGGAGGAGCTCAGTGACAAAAAAACCTGGGGAGCTGCTTTCCTAGGAGAGGAAGAGTGCTTTCCTTTCCATCTGGAAAACAACCTGCACCTTTTGTGTGCTATTGGGGACAGAAAAGAAAAGCCACAAGCGAAAGAGAGGAGGAGAACTTTATGCCTGGTGTGAACTTAGTGTGTGAATGGTGCAAGCAGGTGTGAGAAGTGCTGTTTGAATTTTTGGGGGGACCTAAGTGCTTTGCTGAATGCACAGCAGAGTGTTTGGGTGCTGTGCTGTCACATTAATTTGTGCTCATCTCATCTCGTGGGATGGAGATGTACATGTCTCCTGAGATGCAAATAGAGAAGGTTGGTTGATATAGCCCCAGCCCTGGCAGTGTTGCAGGTCAGGCTGGCTGGGGCTGGGAGCAAGCTGCTCTAGTGCCAGGTGTCCCTGCCCATGGCAGGGGAGTTGGAACTAGATGAGCTTTAAGGTCCCTTCCAAGCCTGACAATTCTATGATTCTATATCCATTCCCTCCTTGTATCCAAGAAGGTGTAAAGACTCAGCAAGCCTGAAATTGCTGGAGACCCTAGGAGAAATGTTGCTCTCTTGCAATGCTGAGTGGCTTTTTGAGTCGGTGCTTGCCTCCTTGGCTTACAGCATCCTGTCTCCTGCTGTGTTGCAGGGTACCTGGGCCGTAGCGATGAGGAAGCCTCGGAGGAGGTCACGGCAGAACTTGGCCTGCAGGCGTTCTCCCTCCCCCTACAGCTTCAAGTGCTCGCCGAGCAGGGAGACGCTGACCTACGCGCAGGCACAGCGCATTGTGGAGGTGGACATCGACGGCAGACTGCATCGCATCAGCATCTACGACCCCTTGAAGATTATCACAGAGGATGAGCTGACAGCCCAGGACATCACAGAGTGCAACAGCAACAAGGAGAACAGCGAGCAGCCTCTTCTCCCTTCCAAATCCAAGAAAACCCCTTCCAAAGGCAAGAAGAAGGAGTCGTGCTCCAAGCATGCACCAGGGACTTCTTTACACCTACCCCAGCCCAAGTTCCGTGTGGTGGACTCCTTCAGCCAGCCAGCTGCTGCTCCTCTCCCTGCTGCCTACTACCGGTACATCGAAAAGCCTCCCGAGGACCTCGATGTGGAGGTGGAGTATGACATGGACGAGGAGGATCTAGCCTGGCTGGACATGGTCAATGAGAAGAGAAGGGACGATGGGTATGGGACAGTTTCTGCTGACACTTTTGAGCTGCTGGTGGATCGCTTGGAGAAGGAATCGTACCTGGAGAGCCGAAACAATGGGGCTCAGCAGTCCCTCATCGATGAGGATGCCTTCTGCTGCGTCTGCATGGATGATGAGTGTCACAACAGCAACGTCATCCTCTTCTGTGACATCTGCAACCTGGCCGTGCACCAGGAGTGTTACGGCGTGCCCTACATCCCCGAGGGCCAGTGGCTTTGCCGCTGCTGCTTGCAGTCCCCTTCTCGCCCCGTGGATTGTGTCCTTTGCCCCAACAAAGGGGGAGCCTTCAAGCAGACCAGTGACGGCCGCTGGGCTCACGTGGTTTGTGCCATCTGGATCCCAGAGGTCTGCTTTGCCAACACTGTGTTCCTGGAGCCCATTGAAGGGATCAATAACATCCCCCCGGCTCGGTGGAAGCTCACCTGTTACATCTGCAAGCAGAAAGGCATGGGAGCTGCTATCCAATGCCACAAGGTGAACTGCTACACTGCCTTCCACGTCACCTGTGCCCAACGAGCTGGTCTCTTCATGAAGATTGAACCCATGAGGGAGACCAGCATCAATGGCACAACCTTCACCGTGCGCAAGACTGCCTACTGTGCCACTCATTCCCCGCCTGGGGTGGTGAAAAAAGGGTCTCCAGCTGCCAGCAGTGAGAGGCAGGAGCACACTGTGAAGGAGGACAGAGAGGAGGAGGCCTGTTCTGGCCCTCCCAAAGGGTCTCTGAAAAAGAACCAAGTGAAATTGAAGCAGAAGATCAAAAAGGAGCCTGGTGATATGGCCAATGGGTGCTCATCTGCACCCATGGTGGCAGTCACACAAATCCCCTCTTACAGGTGAGTGGGGCAGGGTTAGGGAAGGAGCTAGACAGGGCCTGTTTTGAGGACTTGGTCTTGTTGTTGAGCGTGGAAACAGTGAAGAGTCCAGAGCTAGCAGAAACTGTGTTCAGAGTGCTCTGCAAGTGACTCCTGAGCAGCGTTCTTCCATGGGAGTGTCACTGGCATGCTGTGGTGTCCTTGCTCTTCAGAGCAGCCATCCCAAACCGGTGTGTGAGGCAGAATCCCTACAGAAAACCCCCCATCTAGTATCTGAACTCACACAGGTGGTTCTGAAGGGGTTTCTAAAACACTTCAGGTGTTAGAGGTTGGCAGGCAGATAGAGGCCATCCTGCTGTTAGATTTGGCAGTTTTTTAGCTACTTCTTCTATTACAGAGCATATCAGACCTGACAGGCAGATGCAGGCACCTTTGGTTTTTTTTTTCCAGCTCTTTCTTATGCAGAACTAGGCAGTGCTGGATTCTCATTTGGTGCCTTAGGAAGTGTGGTGATGTGTTGCCAGTGTTTTAACAGATAAGCTTTGGGATACACTGATAAGGCACCACATATCATCTTAAGAACTGCTTCTAATAGATGGTATAATTATTCTTGGACTCCTGGCAACTTAGCTTCCCAGACTCCAGCTTAATAACATCAGACTTAAATGATCCCCAGGACAGTTCTTAACACTGAAAGTAGTTTTGAAATAAAGGCTTGGAGCCTAATTGTGACCAATGCTTGGGGAGAACCTCCAGCCAAGCTGCTCCCAATACAGGGATGTGCTGTGGAAAGAGGGCACATGCCCTCACAGTGAGGAGATGCCAGGTCATACCTGATGGCATTACCAAGAGTCCACAGAGCCATGCTTGCTTTTTGCAGCTGGCTCCATGACACCTCTTTGCTTCCTTCAGGCTGAACAAGATCTGCAGTGGCCTCTCCCTGCAGAGGAAGAACCAGTTCATGCAGAGGCTCCACAACTACTGGCTGCTGAAGCGGCAGGCGAGGAACGGTGTGCCCCTCATCCGGCGTCTCCACTCCCACCTCCTGTCCCAGAGGAATGCTGAGCAGGTACTGTTCTCTTGCAGGGGCAGATGTGCTTGGGAAAGGAAGTGAGGGTGAAAGGATCAGAGGGTGTCGTGATTTAAGACTCTTTTGGTCCCCTCTTGGTGTGCTCCTGCCTGGAGAGCTGAGTATCAGTGAGATATCANGCTGGACACAGTATTCCAGATGTGCCACTAAACTTGGTGGGGATGAACCAGCAGGTAAAGAGTTTGTCCCCTGAGTCAGGAGATCCAGGATTATGCAAGGCTGTGATGGGCCCTTGGTTCATCCCTTAGATGAATCATAATGCCACGTTCCTCACAGGTGATTAAAAATCCCCTCCTCAAGAAAATAGGTGTTAGCTCCAGAGTCCTGGCCAGATTCCAGTTTGGATCAGCCTGGAGCTTGGGGCAGTGCAGCATTTCCTTGGTGTATTAAGTTGGCAATTTACTGGAAGTTCTTAAGAACAAATGTCCTGTATATAAAAACCATCAAGAACTTGTGGAGCAGTTGTCTTTTCCTGGCAATCCTGGGACAGTGACTTCAGCTGTGCTCTTCAAACCATTTTAAAAGCTGTTGATGTAGGAGAGGAAGGCTGAGTGCATTGCAGAGGCATTGAACTGTGTCTTGGAAGGTGTGAGCTCATCTCCCAGCCTTAGCTGCTCTTTTGTGTTTTGGTGAATCTCTTTCCATGACTTCATTTCTTATTGGGTACAAATTGGATAATAACAGCTTTTTTCTCCTGTACTTCTGTCTTTATACTTTGGGCTGCCTCAGGTGCTAAAGCTGACAATTCCAGAAGCATTTGGACAAGGCCCTCAGGCACATGGTGTGATTTTTGGGGTTGTTCTGAGTGTAGGCAGGAGTTGGACTCAATGATCACAGAATCACGGAATGTCAGGGGTTGGAAGGGCCCTAGAAAGATCATCTAGTCCAACTCCCCTGCCAGAGCAGGATCACCTAGACCAGCTCACACAGCAATGTGTCCAGGCAGCTCTGGAATGTCTCCAGAGAAGGAGACTCCACAGCCTCCTGGGCAGCCTGGGCCAGTGATGATGCTGATCTCTTCCAACTCAGGCCATTCTATGATTCCATGAGCTGATGCCCAGCAGACAGATTTCCAGCCTCTGTAATGAACTTGGATATAAAAGCAGGGAGGGTGTAAATGAGCACACACTGAAATGTGTTCCCAGAGTGTAGCTACAGCAGGATTTAGGCCTCAACTTGACACCCAAAACCCAGCAAGGGTGATGCTGTGTTTGCTAGACAGCCGATGGGATCACGCTCTGACCCACAGGACAAGAAGACAAGAGGAAGACTATGAGAGCAATTCACACTTAAAAAGAGGAGAGAATGCAGGAAGGCAGGCATGTTTGAAGTCTCCCCTCAGTGCTCTGTCTTGCAGAAGGAGCAGGATGAGAAGAGCAGTGCTGTGAAGGAAGAGCTGAAGTACTGGCAGAAGCTGCGGCATGACCTGGAGCGAGCGCGGCTGCTGATCGAGCTGATCCGCAAGCGGGAGAAGCTCAAACGGGAGCAGGTAGGTTCACCTCTGCCTCAGCTTCCAGCCCAGGCAAGCACTGAAGGAACACAAGACTTTATTTCTTGAGCCTTTTCCTCTTTTTCATAGATTCTCTATCTTCTCAGGCTGAGAGAGTTGGAATTGTTCAGTGTGGAGAAGAGAAGGCTCCCAGGAGACCTTCTTGTGGCCTTGCAGGATCTGCAGGGGCTACAAGAGGGCTTGGGAATGACCTGTTAGGATGTCAGGCAGGGATAGGACTAGGGGAATGGACACAAGCTTGAGGAGGGGAGATTTAGGTTGGATATTAGGCAGAAGTTGTTCCCCAGGAGGGTGCTGAGCCACTGTGCCAGGTTGCCCAGAGAGGTGGTGGCAGTCCCAGCCCTGGCAGTGTGGCAGGCCAGGCTGGCTGGGGCTGGGAGCAAGATGCTCTAGTGCCAGGTGTCCCTGCCCATGGCAGCGGGGATGGCACTAGAGGAGCTTGAAGGTCCCTTCCAACCCTGACAATTCCATGATTCTCCTAGAGAAACCATCTCTCCCTCTGCCAGTCACAGGCTCCCACTGCTCAGCCTCTACCCTCAGCACCACTGCTGGGAAGATGGATTAGCATAACTCATACTGGATTAGATTCCCTCTGTTTCTGGGTATGGACTTCTGCAGAGCAGAAGTTAGATCTCCTGGAATGATTATTTCAGGAGTTTTGTGACACATACTCCAGAGAGAGATCTGAATCACAATTCTGCTTTCATTTCTAGACCTGAAAGTTTCTCTGTTTTGTCCTTTCAGTACATTTTTTTTTAGAAGAAAACATTTTAAGATCATAGAATCATAGAATAGTTTGGGTGGGGAGGAATCTTTAAAGCTCACCTAATCCAAACCCTGCAGTCAGCAGGGACATCTGCAACTAGAGCAGGTTGCTCACAGCCCCAAACAACCTGAACTGGAATGGTTTCAGAGAGGGGACATCTCCCACCTGTCTGGGCAACCTGGGACAGGCTCTCAGCACCATCAGTGTAACCAATTTCTTCCTTATATCTAGTCTGAATCTCCCTCTTTTAGCTTAAAACCATCCCCCCTTGTCCTGTCACTACAGGCCCTGCTGGAAGGTCTCTCCCCCTCTTTTTTCCAGACCCCATTAAGTACTAGAAGGCTGTTGAGGGTCTTTACTCACCATACCTGGCAGCTCAGTGCAGCCACCACTGTGCTCTCTGGCACAAGTATCTTCAAAGACAGCTTCAGGCAGGACTCACTCTGTGCCAGTGAGTTTGTACATGTGGCCTCAGGCTGTCTGCAGGGAGTCAGGCAGAGGGAAAACAGCATCCTCTGTGATCACAGCTCCTCTGCAAGCTGTTTTTTCATGACCACAGTCCTTTTGATGCCAGTACTGGTTCATTTGTTGCATTCTCTCCTTGATTTGCAGTAGTGGCTCAGTCCTGCTTGCTGCCTGGACATATTTTAGGTAGGAGGATCATAAACCAATTCACTCTTGGGCTGTGTTTGCTTTTGATATCTTGCTCTATCCCTCTCACAGTTGGCTAAATCCATAAAAGCTTGTTGAAAGTATGGTGTACTTTAAAGAAGGACATGGGAGCAAAGTGTATCTCCTTGAAGCTCTAGCCCAGCCCAGCTTTTAGGTGAGTGGAAAAGGAGATGCTCCAGAGTCCTGAGACTTTATTCAGCTTCTTCCCTGCTTTAGAATGGGCAGGTTGGAAGGGACCCTAAAGATCATCCAGTTCCAACCTCCCCGCACTGAGCAGGGATGCCAATCACTAGCCCAGGTCACCCAGGGCCACATCCAGCCTGGCCTTGAACACTGCCAGGGATGGAGCAGCCACAACCCCTCTGGGCAACCTGTTCCAGTGCCTAACCACTCAAGGAGGGAGAGTGTAGTGTTCTTATCCATCTTCCTTCAGTCTCTTATTGATGCTGTCTTGTTGCTTGGCATATGACCTGCAGTTTGCTTGGTGTAAATACACTTGCTCCTGCAGTGGTTGGGTTAATGACATAATGAGGGATTATAAGATCAAAGGAATTAAAACCTTACAGGAGAAATAAATACTTCTATCCTGTTCCAGTCTCCTTTGAATGGAGTTTCAGTGTAAGAGATCAAACTGGTGCCACAACTTGTTTGCTTGGAATCAAGACAGGATTAGAGACTTCAGAAAGGATGTGAGGAACTGTGTGAGGAGTTTGCAGACATCTCACCTCTGTTGTTTGGCTTCTGCCTTGAAGTGTGAGAGCTTGTGTCTTACACTTTGTTTATGCTTTCTGGTCTAATTAGGGATCTTGTTGTTCATGTCAGCACCTACAGACTTTTCACTTCTGCATCAAGTTACTAATTGGCATAATAATGTCTTGAGGCAGAGAGTTTTGTCTAAGGTAATTCACCAGGCATGAAAGGCTTCTTCCTGTTGTCAGTTGAAGTTGTGTTGTCTCCTCATTTGCTGGGGTTTCCTCTTGTTTTGGCTTTATGAGGTAGCATCAAGAGTTGTTTCCCAGACTCTGCCAAGTGCTCTCTGCTCATCTGCATCCTCCCCAAGGAAAGGACAAAGTGTGGGCCAGGAATTCTTCAGCAGTGACTCTCCCAGGCTAGTGATGTGATGACCTGATATTTCTACCACTGAGTAGAGCTGAGGTGATGCTTCAGGAGCAATCAGAGGGTGACATCACTCAGCTCTCCTGTCCTTGCTAACTGTGCTGATCCCTGTTCTCCTGTTCCCAGGTGAAGGTTCAGCAGGCTGCTCTGGAGCTCCAGCTGACTCCTTTCAACGTCCTGCTGCGCACCACACTGGACCTGCTGCAGGAGAAGGATGCTGCCCACATCTTTGCAGAGCCTGTTAACCTCAAGGAGGCAAGTCTCTCTCCTAAGAGTCTCTAAGGGGTTGTAGATGAGCTCTTGCTGAGAAGCACCTCATGTGCTGTGATAATCCTGGAAGCAGAAACCACCTTGTCCTAAGCTGCTGGTGGACTAAAGAATATCTCAAAGAGGACAATGTCCTTCTGGGCCAAAGAAAGGGTGTTGTTTTCTAGAAGCTTCAGCACTTCTCAGCCAAGTAATATTTTGCAGAGCCAGAATCTGTCCACAGGACCAGAGAAGTGATCATCCCCTTGTACTGATGAGGCCACACCTAGAGAACTGGGGTCAGGTTTGAGCCTCTCAGTACAAGAAGGACATTGAGGTGCTGGAGTGTGTCCAGAGAAGGGCAAGGAAGCTGGGGAAGGGTCTAGAGCACAAGTGTGCTGAGGAGCAGCTGAGGGTGCTGGGGTTGGTTAGTGTGAAGAAGAGGAGGCTCAGGGGAGACCTTCTTGCTCTCTACAACTCCCTGAAAGGAGATTGGAGTGAGGTGGGGGTTGGTCTCTTCTGCAGGGTTAACAGTGAGAGGG
Organism: Bucco capensis; assembly: GCA_013396975.1. Taxonomy (NCBI): domain Eukaryota; kingdom Metazoa; phylum Chordata; class Aves; order Piciformes; family Bucconidae; genus Bucco; species Bucco capensis. The sequence continues at coordinate 36,499 of VWZO01020638.1, read as the reverse complement.
TGAGAGGAAATGACCTCAAGTTGCAGCAGGGGAAGTTTAGATTGGATGTCAGGAAGAATTTCTCCACTGCAAGGGTTGTTAATTCTTGGCCCAGGCTGCCCAGGGAGGTGCTGGAGTCACCATCCCTGGAGGGGTTAAGAAACATCTAGCTGCTCTCCTTAGGGCCATGGGTTAGTGGCATGGTGGTGATAGGTAAATGGTTGGACTTGCTGAGCTTAGAGGTCTCTTCCAGCCTTCATGATTCTGTGATTGTGTGACTGAGCTGCTGGCACTGCCCCTTGCTGGTGGCAAAGGGCATGAGGAGAGTTTGTGCTGGCTGCACTCTGCTTGGCTAGTAAATGGTGTTTGTAATTGTACAGGGTTTTATATGTTTAGGTTCCAGATTACCTGGAATTCATTTCCAACCCAATGGATTTTTCCACCATGAGGCAGAAGCTGGAATCTCACCTGTACCCAACGTTGGATGAGTTTGAGGAAGACTTTAACCTTCTAGTTACCAACTGCCTGAGGTATAATGCTAAAGACACCATTTTCCACCGAGCAGCTGTGCGCCTGCGAGACCTCGGTGGAGCGATCCTGCGCCACGCACGGCGCCAGGCCCAGAGCATCGGCTTCGACCCTGCTCTGGGCATTCACCTGCCTGACTCACCCAAGACCCACGACTTCTACCGCTTCTCTTGGGAGGATGGTGAGGCTTTGAGCAACCTCTTCCTTTTCTGGGCAGCTCCTAAGTGGTCTTTGTTCTTTCTTCTGAGCATGTCATTCCTCAGCTTTGCGTGGAAATGGGAGCAAGCGTTGAGCATCCAAGAATTCATGTAGAATGTCCCAATCCCAGCATGGTAGGGGTTGGAAGGGAGCTCTTGGGATCACAGTATCACAGTATGTTAGGGGTTAGAAGGGACCTAGAAAGATCATCTAGTCCAACCTAGTTCCATCTAGTTCCAACCTTTCTGCTCCAGCAGGGTCACAGAATCACAGAATGTGACCTCTGGAGATCATCTAGTCCAACCCCCTTGCAAGAGCAGGAGAACCCAGAGCAGCTTGCACAGGATATGTCCAGGTGGGTTTGGAATAGCTCCAGAGATGGAGACTCCAGCACCTCCCTGGGCAGCCTGGGCCAGTGCTCCAACACCCTCAGAGTAATAAAGTTCCTCCTGATGTTCAGATGGAACTTGCTGGGTGCTAGTTTGTGCTCATTGCCTCTAGAGCACATTACTCAGGGTTGTGTCCAGGTGGATTTGGAATCTCCACAACCTCTCTGGACAGGTCTCTAGCACCTTCACAAGAAGGAAATTTCTCCTCCTGTTCAGTTGGAGCCAGAGGAATGGCAAACATGTTATGTTTTGGCCAGTTCTGTTTGTGCTCTGATTTTGTTGTTTAATCTGGCAATGAAATAGATTTGTGCCAAGGAGCTGGGCTGTGAGCTGTCTTGTGTGGGGTGAAGGCACATGTCCTTTCACTCTTGTCTCTGGGACAGTACTGGGAACTGAAGGGCAGTGCAAGTTAAATCATTGTCCAAAAGAAGGATGTCTCAGCTCCAAGGTTAACAATTCCTAAATCCTCAAACTAAAGCATGAATAACAGCAGTGGGAATGAGGCACGGAGGTGATCCTAAAAGCTTCTCCAAGAAGCCTTACCCCTTCCCTTCATGTTCCACTCTCTTTTGCTGCAGTGGATAACATCCTCCTCCCAGAGAACCGAGCTCACCTGTCCTTGGAGGCCCAGCTGAAGGAGCTGCTGGAGAAGCTCGACATGGTGAGCACGATGAGGTCGAGCGGTGCCCGCACGCGGCGCGTCCGGCTGCTGAGGAGGGAGATCAACTCCATCCGCCAGAAGCTGGCCCAGCAGCAGAACAAGAGCATGGCCAATGGGGAGCCTGTGCCACCAGAAGAAGAGCTGGATAAAGCAGCAAGGGAAGGGGATGAGGAAGAGGACAAAGGTGAGAGGTTGCAGCAGGGTTTTCCAGCTGCCAGGCAGAGAGGGACCTAGGGGTGTTGATTGACAGCTGGCTGAACATGAGCCAGCAGTGTGCCCAGGTGGTCAAGAAGGTCAACGGCATCCTGGCCTGGATCACCCTAGTGGAGAGTGATAGGGCAAGGAAATGGATGGAAATTGTGCCAGGGGAGGTTCAGGCTAGACATTAGGAGGAATTTCTTTCCTGAAAGGGTTATCAGCCATTGGAACAGGCTGCCCAGGGAGGTGCTTGAGTCCCCATCCCTGGAGGTGTTTAAGAGCCAGGTAGATGTTGCATTGGGAGGCATCATTGAGCAGGTTGCTAGGGCTAGGACAAAGGCTGCACTGATGATCTGCAAGGTCTCTTCCAGCTATAACTGTTCTATGGCCTTGAGATGGAAGGGACCCACAAGGATCATGGAATCATAGAATTGTCAGGGTTGGAAGGGATCTTCAAGCTCATCTAGCCCCAACCCCTGTGCCTGCCATGGGCAGGGACACCTGGCACTAGAGCAGCTTGCTCCCAGCCCCAGCCAGCCTGGCCTGCAACACTGCCAGGGCTGGGGCTGCCACCACCTCTCTGGGCAACCTGGCACAGTGGCTCAGCACCCTCCTGGGGAACAACTTCTGCCTAACAGCCAACCTAAATCTTCCCTCCTCAAGCTTGTGTCCATTCCCCTAGTCCTAGCACTGCCTGACATCCTAATAAGTTCTTCCCCAGCTCTCTTGTGGGCCCTGCAGATCCTGGAAGGCCACAAGAAGGTCTCCTGGGAGCCTTCTCTTCAACTCCTGTCTATGCACAGAACAACCCTAAAAATCACATCATGTGTCTAAAAGAGCATTGTGCAGATGCTTCTTGGATTCTGTCAGGTTTGGTGCTCTGGGAATCCTATTCCAGTGTTCCACCACGCTGTGGGTGAAGAACCTCTTCCTAGTATCTCCCCTAACCCTCCCCTGGACAGCTTCGTGTTGTTCCCTCGCGTTCTGTCACTGGTCACCAGAGAGAAGAGAGCAGCTCCTGTCCCCTCTGCTTCCCTTCAAGAGGAAGCTGTGGACTGCTAAACAGTCAGCAGCCAAGATCTGTCTGTGGCCTTAGTGAGAAGAGGGAATGGCTGTTGGTAGTTTTGGGAATAACTCTTTCCCTTTCTTCCTTTAACAGATGATACCAAACCTCCACATCCTCCAACCCTGGAGCCCACAGGACCTGCACCCTCCCTCTCTGAGCTGGACTCTCTGCAGGACCCTCCAAAGCTCAAACCCATCAGTGAAAGCAAGGCCTTGAATCAGCTGCAGAAGAAGGTGGTGTCAGACAGGGAGCTCTTTGAGCAGAAGGCTCTGCAGCAGGAGAGCCAAGCCTTCCAGCGCCTGCTCAGCGACAATGGCCTCAACGGGCTGAGCCTGCCCCCTGCAGACAGCCCTCCCAGCCCTCCCTGCGGTGTGGGCAGGAGGACATCTGTCCTCTTTAGGAAAGCTAAGAATGGCCTGAAGCTCCAGAGAGGCCTGGAGTGCTCCCTGGAGAATGGGGAGGAGAAGCATGGGCAGGGGGAGCAGCTCTCAGCTTCCTGCCCTGAGCGGGAGCGCAGAGCTCGGAAGCGACGACAGAGCAGGAGCTGCAGTGACAGCGATGGAGAGAAGTCACCCAGGCAGGCAGGGCAGAGAGGTAATGCCTGGGGAATCCTCCTCCTGTGGAACTGGGAGATGGGGCTGAGGGAGTGGGAATTCCTGGGGCTGAGTAAAGATGTCTGCATCCAAAATACAGAGGAGTGTTAATGAGAGTGCAGCTAGCAGGATGAGGGAGGTTCTCTTTCTCTTCTGCTCTAGTCAGGCCACAGCTGGAGTCCTGGCTCCAGTTCTGGGCTTATCCAGGTCAAGAGAGACAAGGAACTGCTGGAGAGAGTCCAGCAGAGGCTCCCAAGATGCTGAGGGCACTGGAGCAGCTGTGGCAGGAGGAAAGGCTGAGAGCCCTGGGGCTGCTGAGGCTGGAGCAGAGCAGAGCCAAAGGGGAGCTGCTCCATGCTGAGCAAGAGCTGATGAAGGGTGCAGGGGGCAAGAGGCTGGGGCCACACTCTGCTCAGTGGTGCCCAGGGCCAGGCCAAGGGGCAAGAAAGCATAAGGAAAATCTTCCTTGTTAGTCTCCTTTTGGTTGCAGCTGAGTCTGGGCAACTGGGTGCAGGATTTCCCTCTCTGGTTGAAGCACTCAGCACCTTCATGGCTGGCAGTCATGGACAGTGACCCTACCTGAGCCTTAGTAACATTTCTGTGTCTTGCTGCTGCATTGTTGGGCTGATTCTCTTTTTCTCCTTGGCAGGAGTGACCAATGGCTTTGGGAAGCATGCAGAGAGTGGCTCTGACTCAGAGTGCAGCTCTGGCCTGGGCACTGGACTGGTGTTTGAAGCCTGCAGGTATGTGCCCACTGTGAAACTGTTCCCCAGAGCATCTTCTATGTCTGGATTAATCTGCTTAGGTTTATCACTCAACTTCCTTCTTGAAACCAGCCCAAACTGTTACTTTACTGTGTTTGTTGACCCTAAGAGACAAAACGCCTCTCAGGTTCCATCCTGTCCTCTTAAGCTGTAGGTCCCAAAAACAGTGTTTGATTTTTCAAGCAAGTGGCTATCTGTAACACTCCTGTTCCTCAGGGCACACACATCCTCTCTGCTGTCATGTTCTTGACAGCCAAAGCCAGAAAAACCTTGAACTCAAATATGCAGCTCAGCCTTGCAGGTGAAGCTGAACTTCTACCACCTGCTGAATTGCTGGTGCTGGGTTCAGAGGAGCAGTTTGGGTGTGAGGACTCTTCCCTGTGCCAGAGTGATCTCACCTCCACAGCCAGGTTCTGGGCAGCCCAAGGGAAGCATGTGGCACCTCAGTAAGTTCTCTGTCTTAGAACATGCTGAGCCTCCTGGAGGCACAGGATCTCCCTGCAGCTCTTCTCTGAGATGGGACACCCACCACCTCTTCATCTCTCCATTCTTCTCTGGACTGTGTGCACAGCAGAGACATGGAGCTGGTGGAGCAGCTCCAGAGGAGTCCCAGCAATTATATGAGGGCTGGAATCTCTGTGCTGGGAGCACAGGCTGAGAGAGTTGAGGTTGCTGAGCCTGGAAAAGAGAAGGCACCAGGGACACCTTGCAGGACTTGAAGGAGCCTAGAAGAAAGATGGGGAGAGACTTTTTAGCAGGAGCTGTTGGGACAGGACAAGGGTGATGGTTTGAAACTGGAAGAGGAGATTTAGACTAGAGAGAAGGAAGAAATGTTTTACCCTGAGAGTGCTGAGAGCCTGTGCCAGGTTACCCAGAGAGGTGGGAGATGTGCCATCCCTGGCACCATTGCAGCTCAGGTTGTTTGGGGCTGGGAGCAAGCTGCTCTAGCTGCAGATGTCCCTGCTGGCTGCAGGGCTTGGGCTGGATGAGCTTTAGAGGTCCCTCCCCACCCAAACCCTTCTATAACTCTGTGATCTTCAGCTCAGTCATTGCCTCTCCTGTAAGCTGGATGCTCCCATCACCCTCATGCAGATCTCACAAGAAGCTCTGCAATAACCTATGGTAAGATGAGGAACTGCTCTGAGGGAGTAAAAAGGAGAGGATTTGCTTCACCCAGAGCTGTAATGTTATTTCAGTGAGGGCCCTTGAGTCCTGCAGGAATCCTTCCTGGGCTGAGCATGCTCTCAGAACAGCACCAGGAGCCAGCAACTCCTTCAAACCATGTCTTGGCCATATAGCCTCACCATATTGGCCTCTGCTTCCCCATCTGTAAGTGAGGGAGACAAATCTGGATGCACATGGGGAGCATAGGGACTTGTTAGTTGATGTTTGTGCTTTGCAGATGAAAAGTGTGATGTAAGTGCTTGTTACAAGAATGGCAAGCCATTCACACAGCAAAAATTGCATTGGAGCTGTGTGCCACCCACCAAACAAGGGATTAAAAGCAAGCTGCTGTCTCATGGGGAACTTGTTCAATTACTCCATTCAGGAGCAGCTCTGTTTACTGCTTTTTTTCTCCACTCTTTCTTCATGAGCACTGAATTCACTCAGAATGGGCTGGGGATTGGAAAGTTGTAAAGAAAACAAAAAGCATTCCAGTAAGTGAAAAATGTAATAGCTTGAGGTGGAGATAGTCCATTGTAGGAAATGTTTGTAGTAATGAGGTTAAAGGATGTTCAGGACAGTCAAGGAACTGCTGGAGAGAGTCCAGCAGAGGCTCCCAAGATGCTGAGGGCACTGGAGCAGCTGTGGCAGGAGGAAAGGCTGAGAGCCCTGGGGCTGCTGAGGCTGGAGCAGAGCAGAGCCAGAGGGGAGCTGCTCCATGCTGAGCAAGAGCTGAAGGGTGCAGGGGGCAAGAGGCTGGGGCCACACTCTGCTCAGTGGTGCCCAAGGGCCAGGCCAAGGGGCAATGGGCACACACTGGAAGCCAGCAGCTTCCATGGGAGCAGGAGGAGCAAGTTGTTTGGTGTGAGGGTGCCGAGCCCTGGCCCAGGCTGCCCAGAGAGCTTGGGGAGTTCCCCTTGTGTGGAGAGATTCCAAAGGCACCTGGAGGTGATGCTGGGCAAGCTGCTGGGGATGACCCTGCTGGAGCAGGGGGGATGCACTGGATGATCCCCAGAGGTTCCTTCCACCATGGATTCTGGGTTTGTGTGTGCCATGGGCTGATCCAGTCCTACTGCATCTGTGCTCGCCAGCACCAGGTCTTTGCTGGCTTTCTTCAAGTACTCCATGTTCAAGGCTTCACCAGTACAGACAGTTTGCAGTGTTTTTCAACAGAAGTGAGGAATCAGTTTCCTTGCCTTTGTTCTGAAGGCTAATCTTCTCCTAACAGCTCCTTCTCCCTCTCTCTCTCTGGCAGTGCTGTGCTGCCTCCCAAGCGCAGCCGCGGCAAGCCAGCCCTGGCCCGGGTGCCCTGCTTGGAAGGGGGGAATGGAGACTCTGACTACAGCAGCTCAGGTGAGGAGTTCTGCAGAGCCAGCCCCACCTGGGGCTGCAGCCTGCTGCTGTCCCACCCTCTGAACCAGGGCAGCAGGGCTCTGTGCACACTGGGAACCAGTCCTGCATGGAACCATCCGTGTCTCTCTTGTGCTGAGGAGCCCAGAACTGGGCACAGTTCTCCAGTGGAGTCTCAGCAGGGCTGAGCAGAGCGGGAGGAAAACCTGATGGAGCAGGTCCAGAGGAGGCTACGAGAATGCTCAGGGGCTGCAACACCTCTCCTACAAGGACAGGCTGAGAGAGCTGGGTTAGTTAAGCCTGGAGAAGAGAAGGCTTCAGGGAGACCTACTAGTGACCTTCCAGTACCTAAAGGGAACTTCCAAGCAGGCTGCAGAGGGCCTGTTTGCAAAGGCCTGGAGGGAAAGGACAAGGGGCAATGGTTTTAAATTGGAGAGGAGTAGATTTAGACTGGATATTAGAAAGAAGTTGCTCCCCACGAGGGTGGTGGAACACTGGCCCAGGTTGCCCAGGGAGGTGGTTGAGTTCCCATCCCTGGAGGCATTGCAGGTGAGGCTTGCCAGGGCTCTGGGCAAGCTGATGTAGTTGGGGATGTCCCTGGCCACTGCAGGGGGGTTGGACTAGATGAGCTCCAGAGGTCCCTTCCAACCCAAACCAATCTAGGATTCTATGATTCTTCCTTGCCCTGCTGGCAATGCTTTTGCCAGTGCAGCCCAGGAGACCATTAGCCTTCTTGGCCACAAGGGCACATTGCTGGCTCAAGGTTAACTTTTGTCCACCTACTGGACCACTGTTCAGAGAGCTTCTTGTTATTCCTGCTAAATACAAATACCTAGACTGCTCTGATTCCATATACTTTGGGGCTGTTTTGTTCCCTGTTGTCCACCAGGACTCCCAGCTCCTTCTCTGGAGAGCTACTTTCCAGAAGACAAGAAAGACAAGACCAGGTTCTTCCCTTTCTTGCTGTATGTCCTTGGCAGAGTTGTTGGAGGTTTCTGCTGAGGTCAGAATCCAGCTTTGACTCCCTGCTTTGCCTGTGCCCTTCTGCACAGCTCCTCTCTCCCTGGGAAGTGCCCTGGGCTCAGCAATCTGCTTTGGAGCTTCCAGGAGAGTGGGAATCAGTGGGACAAGTCTGTGCTTTAGAAGATCATCTCATTAATGGAAGAGGAATGCAAGAGTGGAGAAGCAGAGCAGATCCCTCTTGGCAGGGCTCTCATTTGGCTTGTACTCAGATGAACTTTGACCTCTTGCAAAGTGTTTGCCTGTTCCCCCCACCGCGAGCAAGCACCACTTGCTGTAAGATTCACATTGATGAAGATTACTCCTTTTCCAAGGCCAGGAGCTGGCAGATTAGTTATTCATGTCTTTCTGTTTGCAAAGGCCTGCAGCGAAAGGACAAGGGGCAATGGTTTTAAACTGGAGAGGAGGAGATTTAAATTGGACATTAGGAAGAAGTTCCTCACCACAAGGGTGGTGGAACACTGGCCCAGGTTGCCCAGGGAGGTGGTTGAGTTGCCATCCCTGGAGGCATTCCAGGTGAGGCTTGCCAGGGCTCTGGGCAAGCTGATCTAGTTGGGGATGTCCCTGCCCAGTGCAGGGGGGTTGGACTAGATGAGCTCCAGAGCTCCCTTCCAACCCAAACCATTCTATGATTCTATGATTCTGAGGCTTCTGACTCAAAAGTTTGAAGAAGTTGGTGGCTAATAGACTTCTGTCAACTGGAAGCAGACATTTCCTGCAGAGATCAAATAGCCCCAAATATGTGGCACCAGAGCAGTCTAGACATCTGTGTTCAGGAGGAATAACAAGGAGCTCTCTGAACAGTGCTCCAGATTAATCCCAGATACAGCTTCATCAGTTCCATTGAGGATGGATTTGGCTTGGTGGAGCCTAATGGGCTAAATTCATCTCTTCTATACCCATTTGATTTGATATATAGCAGCTATTCACTCCAGAACTGAATTCCATTAGTGCTTCCCTACTGAAGAGCTGATCTCAAGCTACATGCATGCAATAGACTTAGACTGTGGCTTTAGCTTAATGCACAACATGACCATGTGGTTTATTTGGATGTAGTGACCCTCCTAAGCCATGTCTCCTCCTGTCCCTTAGGCAGGACTCTGCTGATGGCCTTTGAGAGCCAGGCTGAGCTGGAGCCATTGGAGCTGGTGTGGGCCAAGTGCCGTGGCTACCCCTCCTACCCTGCTTTGGTAAGTGCCTCACTGCTCTCACAGCCTGCACAGGGAGCCCAGGACACAGTGCTCAGTGTGCAGTGGACTCAGATAGACAAGGAAATCTTGCCCAGCTCATGCACTATGTGCTTTTTTCACTCCCTTTCCCCTCTGCTCATTGTTTCAGAGCATTGCAGAGGATTTGTAAAACATTGGTGTCTTGGTGGCAGGGCTCAGGAGGAGATTTTTCCTCTCCTCTCCTGTTCACTCAGCAGATATGGGGCAAATAATCAGTACTGTTGGCATGAGAAGACCTAAGTTTGCTAGAGGCAGGCCCTGGGTTCCTCTGGTGTCTAACTGCCCCCACGAGTTCCTATACAATGAGTTCAGCTCCATGTGTAGGTGCCCAAACTGCCTTTGTGAGCTCTGTGTCCTCTTGCTGCAAACATATGTTTGGTTTCAAGCTGAGAATCTCTGCAGGTCTTTGCTTCTGGTCCTTAGAATGATATTTCCTTAATATTTATCTCTCTTTGCATATTTGACAATGTGAAATACATAAACCTGAGTGCAGTGAGCTCCATGCTCAGCTCCAGAGCAAGACACAGAATCCTAGAGTCATTCAGGTTGGAGAAGACCTCTTGGAGTCCAACCATCAACCTAACACTGCCAGCTCACCCATGGCTCTCAGCATCACATCTCCAGGGCTTTTCAACCCCTCCAGGGATGGGGACTGCACCAGGGCAGTCTGGACCAATGCTTAACCACTCTTTCTGTGAAGAAATTGTTCCTAATGTCCTACCTAAACCTCTCCTGCTTAAACATCCATTCCCTGTGTCACCAGATCATCGATCCCAAGATGCCACGGGAGGGTTTGCTCCACAATGGTGTCCCCATCCCAGTTCCACCTGTGGATGTGTTGAAGCTGGGGGAGCAGAGGCAGAGAGAAGCAGGAGAAAAGCTCTTCCTTGTCCTTTTCTTTGACAACAAGAGAACCTGGTGAGTGTGTGCAGATGGGCAGTGGGAGCTACCTGTGCTGAGAGGGGAGATTGGACATCATCTCTGGTAGCTGGGAATGTGGAGGGATTATGGTGATGATTAGAGCATTTAAACATGCAGCAGTCAAGAAGAGTCTAAATAAGGAAGCCAACCTGCTTTTCCTGGCCCAGGAGCATGGTGTCTGACTGGAACTGTTCCCTCACCTTTCTGGTGAAGAAGAGCTGAGCTGCCCTGGCTTGCCCAGGCTGAGAAGATGCATTGAGCTGTGCTAGCAAGAACTGAGGTTGATGTCCCAGGGGCTGGATTTTGTCAGGAAAGATGGATGACACATTTTGGAGTGTGCTAAGTAACCTGGGCTAATGCCTGCACAATAAAAACCTCCTAGAGGCAAAGCAGGTTGGAGTCAATCTGAACTTGGGACATGTCTGCTGGAAGCTGCTTGGCTCTGGGTGATACTCAGATAGTTGTGCTCACCCAAACCCTGCTGCATAAAGCCTTGTGGAGCAAGGCAGAGCTTTCTCAGGGATAAAAACCTGCTTTCCACCCTGGCAGTCTGTATTTGCTGCTCTGTGGAACATGGGAATTTCCCAGATTCCCCTAGAGCTCCAAGGAGCGTTGAAAGCCTTGAGTAAGAGCTCCAAGGAGCGTTGAAAGCCTTGAGTAAGAGCTCCAAGGAGCACTGAAAGCCTTGAGTAAGAGCTCCAAGGAGCGTTGAAAGCCTTGAGTAAGGAATCCAAGGAGCATTGAAAGCCTTGACTAAGAGCTCCAAGTTGTGTTGAAAGCCTTGAATAAGGAATCCAAGGAGCACTGAAAACCTTGAGTAAGAGCTCCAAGGAGCATTGAAAGCCTTGAGTAAGGAGTTCAAGGAGAGAGAGAGAGCTATGCAGGAAGGCATTTTGGTTCAGATGGCTCTTCCATGTCAAATGCAGGTGTTCAAACATTGGTAACATTGTGGAGGGATGTTAATTACCAACAAAGAGATCAGAGGAGCATAGCTGCTTCTGGGGAGGAGATGGTAAGCAGTGATTGATTGCTGCTGAGGTGTGTTGGGAATATCTGAGTTGCTGGAGGGCTTGCCCATGTCTTGGAAACTCTTGGGGCCAACAGCCTGTGCAGCAGGTAGGAGAGGCAGGCAGCCTCCTGAGAGAGCTCAGCCCTAGAGACCTCCAGAGATATGCCTTGCTTTCCCCTTTTCCCCTCTCAATGCCCTCCCTGATGGAGCTCTGCACTCTCCTTGCTGTTGCAGGCAGTGGCTTCCACGTGACAAAGTCTATCCCCTGGGTGTGGATGACACAGTGGACAAGCTGAAGATGCTGGAAGGGCGCAAGACGAGCATCCGCAAGTCAGTGCAGGTGGCGTACGACCGAGCCCTGCTGCACCTGAGCCGCGTGCGCGGGGAGCTCCCCTTTGGGGCAGCCACCTACCTCTGAGCCTGNAGGAGATGGTAAGCAGTGATTGATTGCTGCTGAGGTGTGTTGGGAATATCTGAGTTGCTGGAGGGCTTGCCCATGTCTTGGAAACTCTTGGGGCCAACCCCTCAGCCTGTGCAGCAGGTAGGAGAGGCAGGCAGCCTCCTGAGAGAGCTCAGCCCTAGAGACCTCCAGAGATATGCCTTGCTTTCCCCTTTTCCCCTCTCAATGCCCTCCCTGATGGAGCTCTGCACTCTCCTTGCTGTTGCAGGCAGTGGCTTCCACGTGACAAAGTCTATCCCCTGGGTGTGGATGACACAGTGGACAAGCTGAAGATGCTGGAAGGGCGCAAGACGAGCATCCGCAAGTCAGTGCAGGTGGCGTACGACCGAGCCCTGCTGCACCTGAGCCGCGTGCGCGGGGAGCTCCCCTTTGGGGCAGCCACCTACCTCTGAGCCTGGCCACAGCTCCTGCTCAGCCTCCAGAGCCTGCCTGGGGCTAGCTCCTGCTCGGCCTCCAGAGCTTGGGGCCAGCTCCTGCTCGGCCTCCAGAGCCTCCCTGGCAGCTCCTCCTCGGCCTCTAGAGCCTGGGCCCAGCTCCTGCTTGGCCTCCAGAGCCTGGGGCCAGCTCCTGCTTGGCCTCCAGAGCCTGGGACCAGCTCCTGCTCAGCCTCCAGAGCTTGCCTGGCAGCTCCTGCTTGGCCTCCAGAGCCTGGGGCCAGCTCCTCCTCGGCCTCCAGAGCCTGCAGCCAGCTCCTCCTCGGCCTCCAGAGCCTGCCTGGCAGGTTCTCCTCAGCCTCCAGAGCCTGCCTGGCAGCTCCTCCTCGGCCTCCAGAACCTGGCTGGCAGGTTCTTCTCATCCTCCAGAGCCTGGCTGGCAGGTTCTTCTCATCCTCCAGAGCCTGGCTGGCAGGTTCTTCTTGGCCTCCAGAGCCTGCCTGGCAGCTTCTCCTCATCCTCCAGAGCCTGGCTAGCAGGTGCTTCTCGGCCTCCAGAGCCTGGGTGGAAGGTCCTCCTCGGCCTCCAGAGCCTGTGCTGGCTGTGTCAGCAGAGCACAGCCTCTTGTGCACTGACCACCCAGGGGATGCCATTCCCAGCAGCTCTCAGCACTCCTGGGAATAGCCTGAAATGTGCCAAAAAAAGCCTGTCCAGCTTCTTTCTGAATGTGTCTTGCTGAAGAGCTGACAGGAGAGGAATTGTCGAGTCCACAGGGCCAGGAGTGAGGTAGGAGAAGCTGCCAGGAGCTAAGGTGAGCTGATGCAGTGAGCAGCACTCAGATGCTCAGAGCTCACACACCCTCCCTTGCCCCTGCCTCCCCTCCCTGTGCTGTTGGGGTTTTGAAGTCATCAGCCAGCCCTGAGCAATTCTTGGGATCCCATCACTGCTGTCACCCAACCAGGAAGATCCCAACAGAACTTTCTTGTGCCAAATTTACCCAAACCATCATTGGCCTTTTTCATCTTGGATTTGGTTTTTAATGACATTGATTGTCCATCACATTACAAACCAAAACCAGAGCTGGGAGTTCCTGTTAGGACTTCCTTGCCTCCATATGTAGTGTTCTCACCTCAGATTTCTCATTGTATCTCAGAAAGTTTGAGCTGGTTTGGTACCTTCCCCTGTGCTGCACACACTCCCAGCACAGATGCACAGAGCTTTAACCAGGAAAAGCAAAGTATCTGGTTTATTCTGTGTGTGTGTGTGTGTCTGTGTGCCAGCAGTTCCTTTGGTGGTTTCCCACTGCCATTGATTCCTGTGCCTGTGTTCCCTCTCGTGGTGTAGTAGAGGAGGGAGGCTAAGCAAAGGAACTTCTTCTTTTTAAGGAGCAAAACTTGACTTTGGAGGTGTCTGCTGAGCTGGAGCAGTTCTGCAGGCACTGAGGTTGATCAGGGTTAGAGGGAGATGCATCTTTTGTATTGATTTAGGCACATTTGATGTCAGGCTCCTCTTCCTTTCTTGCCTTCCTTCTCTGTCTCTCTGCCCTCCTCCTCTGGCTTGGCTTGGCTGGAAGCTCACAACCACTTTGCCTTTTCCCCTTCTCCCACCCCCACCTAGCCTTGCCCTGGGCTGGGAGGCTCCAAGCTTGTCACCCAAGGACTCCCAACCCTGTGACAATCCTGGCCAAAAATAAAAGAGGGACAATGGCTGTGGGGAAATTGAGGACAAACCCCTTTTCTATCTGCCAAGGACTTGCTGACTTCTCAGCTCTCTTCTCTTGCATTTCCCTTTTTGCTTTCCCATGTCAAGAACCAAAGGTGCAGAGCAAGATTGTAGAGTGAAAAAAAAAAATCATCATTTTTGCCTTTTGAACTCGGTATTTTTTTATTACTTTCACTTTTTCATACTGGAGAGAATGTGGGGGGGGGTCAAAAGAATAATAATAATTACTACTGCTACTAATGAATGCCTAAGTGGGGAGTAATCACTGCCATTTCTACTTGGTCTACTTTTTTAGAGTACCACTTGTTATACATTGGGACAACATGGAACCACACTTTAGGGACTAAAGATTCCTGTAACATAAAAGAGATGGGGCAGAGGATTTTGTATTAATAATAATAATAATGATAATAATAATGATGCCTGTGGGGTGTGGCTAGGGAAGGATGTGGTGTATATAGCTGTAAAATACTGTTCTAAATTATTTAGCCCTCTTGTCACCATTCTGGAAGTCCTCAGTTGTGTTGCTGAGTCTTTGATCTGCACACAGTGTAATTTATTGCAAGGAACATAGACACTTCTCCAGGTGGTAGCTCAGCTGTGGACTCGTGACCTGTGTATATGTTTGAAGATCTTGGGAGCTGGGGTTGGGTTTGGGGTGGGGGAGGTTGGAGTTTGTTTCTGTTTGTTTGGGATTTGTTTCTTTTTGTTTGGGGTTTGGTTTTGGGGTTGTTGTTTTTTTAATGCCATTTTAGGGTTTGGATGGGCTGCTATCCTGCTGTTGCTCCGGGACCTAATTGTTACTGTCAGTCTGCTGTAAAGCACAGATTGCTCTATTTATTGTAGAAAGTGAGTTTATTTGCTTTCTAGAGTTGTTTATATCAGAAGGTATAAGAGAGGTAATAAGAAGAAAAATCTATGCTTGTAAAGAAAGAAGAAATGCTAATTTTACCTACTATAATCTGACTGTCTGAGACTATATTTTCTCTCTGAGAAATAAATGTTCTAATGTATAAAAAACCAAACCCCAGGAGTCCTCCCTTGCTTGTGCTGAGGTCCAGGACATTGCTTACCATGCTTGCTTTGTATTCAGCAAGTCATCTCTGCAACTGCTTCACACCTGCAGCTAAGTGCAGAGACAGAATGTTTCTTGTGGTGCCTTCAGCATGTCCTGGAGGTGACAGGGCCTGGCTTGGCCTTGGACAGGGTGACAGAGTCATAGACTCACAGGAGGGGTTGGGTTGGGAGTGACCTTTAAAGGTCATCTAGGCCTTTTAGCTTGGTTAGGCTGGAGAAGAGGAGGCTCAGGGGAGACCTTCTGACTCTGCAACTCCCTGCAAGGAGCTTGGAGTGAGTGGGGGTTAGTCTCTTCTCCCAAGGAACAAGCAATAGGACAAGAGGAAACAGCCTCCAGTTGTGCCAGGGGACGCTTAGGGTGGATGTTAGGAACAATTTCTTCCCTGCAAGAGTGGTTAGGCATTGGCCCAAGCTGCCCAGGGCACTGATGGAGTCACCATCCCTGAAGGGACTTAAAAGCCATGGAGATGTGTTGCTGAGAGCCATGCAGTGCTGGTTAACAGTTGGACTTGATGATCTTAAAGGTCTTTTCCAACCTAAACAATCCTAGGATTCAATGATTCTACAGTCCAACCCCTTGCAGCCAGCAGGGACATCTGTTGCAGATGAGCAGGTTGCTCAGAGCCCCAAAGAACCTGAGCTGGAATGGTTCCAGGTATAGGACATCTCCCACCCTCTCTGGGCAACCCCGATTAAGGCCAGAAAGGAGCCTGCAGGGCTCTCCTGCCCTGCTAAACTCAAGTCTCCCCAGTTTAACCTCTCTGCAGAGCAGGGGTGTGGGGAGCAGAGCCCAGGAGAGGTGTCCAGGGACCCAGCTGTGTGCATGGCCTCAAGGAGACCCAGAGGCAGAAGCTGGAGAACCAGCTCCTTGCAGTCAATTATCACAGAGTTTAGGCACCAGCCCCAGGTAATTAGACTCAGCCAGAGGTAATTAGATTTGCTCCACTCCACTGAACTTTAAAAAGGAATTAAGAGTGGACAGAAAGCAAGTGGAGTGTTAAAGGTTTGCTCTCCAGCAGCTGCTCTGAGCAACAGAACAATACAAAGAGCAGAACCTCCCCCTCGGTTTACAGGTGGGGAAACTGAGGCACATGCTGTGCCCAAAGCCCCTCAGGAGGCCAACCAAGGCCTCAGCACCTCCACCCCACCACAAACACGTGGCAGACCACACAGGGCAGTTGCCAGGTTTGGATTTACCTGGTCAGGTTAAACCAAGGAGCTTCAGGTGTACCTCAGGCACACACAGAAACCAAGCCAAAGCCCACAAGCCTGAGAACAACACCTCCAGCTAAGAAAAAGCCATTTCTTGAGACACTGTTTGGAGTTTTATTGGCAACAAGGCTCTGCCTTTCACATGCTTGGCCCCAGCCTCACAGAACGCTGCCTTTTCCCACTGGGAACAGCAATGGAAAGCAGAGGGACCAGGACCCTCCCTGCCCTGCTGCCAGCCCCCAGCACCCTGCCAGAAGCCATGGGGGGAGCCTGGATCAGTCCCCCCGAGCCCTCCCTCCTCCAGCCCTTGGCACAGTGTGGATGGTGCCTGCCTGCAGGAGGAACTCAGCCTGTCCAAACATTCCTGCTTGCTTTGATTTAAAAGCAGATGGCAGCAAGGCCAGCCTGGTCCTTGCTGGTGCCAGGAGGACATGTCCACACGAGCAGGGAGTGCTGGGGGCAGCCAGTGCTGGATCTGGGAGAGTCCCACCACACAGCTCTGCCCTGCAGCGCTCGGATGGGCACGAGGAGCCTGGATACCCTGTTTCCTTGACATGGCTCTTCATTGCTTCCCACTGGAACTCCATCTCCTTTCAATGCCCACCTCTTCTTTGCAGGGGAAGCTTGAGATTTGTATTTCCATCAGAACTTCTTGTCCTGGCAGATCCAACACTGCAAAAACCTCCTTGGGGCAGAAATACCTGCGGCTCCAGAATGCTCCCCCTGCTCCAGAGGGGTCCAAAGGCCTAGGAGGCCATAGCCAGGGATCCTTCCCAGGCATGGAGAGGATGAGGAGAACAAAGGGTGCACGTTATAAATATAAAATCATTATCTGCTACAAACAGAAGACTTATATTGTACATCTCTGACCCATATACACAAGAACACAATATACACACAACGCCTCAGGGGAGCTGAAGGAGCTTCACAAGGGGGTTTGGGAAGCTGCTGCTCCCCTCCCAGCCCCCCTCACACCTCCCCCTGCACTGGAGGGGGTTGTACCGACAGCACAGCAGCCACCAAAAGTCCAGTCAAGAGGTCAAACCAGGCGTGGATGGAGTGAAGTCCCTCCCCACTGAGGGGAAGAGGATGGAGAGGAGCAGAGAGGGCAGGTTGTGAGGAGCTCTCTCGTGAAGCCACAGAGTGCTTTGGGGGTCTCTGGAGTGAAGCTAGGCCCTGAGAGAAACTTCTTGCCCTGCCACCCTTGGGGAGGGAAGGATGTTCCAGCCAGGTGGGTCTCTGATAAGGCATTTCCATCTGGGAATTGGAGTGAAGTGTCACAAGAGAGAAGGAGCAGATAGGGCAGCACATGTGGTGGTGGTGGCAAGTTAACAGGAGGCAGCAAAGCCAAGGTGGTCCCAGCTGGACAAGGCCAGGGCAGGAGGGGTGGAGAGGACAGGAAGGCTTCATCATCCTCAGCTCAGTTTCTCTGGAAAGCTGTCCCCTGGGTCCTCTCCTGCCCCTTGCAAGCCTCTCTCCCTGGCTGGAGCCAGCAGCACTGTGTCAAACACTGTGGGTGATTGGAGTGGCACATCCAGGCGCGGGGAGCAGCAGACAGGCACACGTTAAGAGTTAAGACAAGAGTCAAGGGGAGCTTTGTACAGCGAGGAGCAGCTCCTGGCGAGAGTGTCCCAGGATTTGGGACAACCAAAATGCCACAGTGATCAGATTGGGCCAGGAGAAGAGGGTGGGCAGAAGGGAGAGGAGGGAGTGGAGGGCTGTCCCCTATCGGCGGTAGTGATTGGGAGCATCGGCAAACATGTACTTGAGTCTGTAGGCTTCGGCCAGCAGGAGGCCAATCTCCTCGTTACCCCAGTGGATCGTGGGCAGGTTCTGTAACAACATCAGCAGGCCCTGCAAGAGGAGAAGCTGCTTAGCTTGGGGTGGTTGAAGGCTGAGTACAACTCCAGAGCACACTCTGGGCTGGCCCCAAGCAGCACTGTAAATGTTTGCTGCTCTGGAAAGCTCAGGGAGAGCAGTAAAGATGTGCTGGGGTCTAGATCTGAAAGAGTGAAGCACCTCAGATGCTCCTAAACTCCTTGAGATAAATGGTGCTACCATAGTGGCACAGCTGGACACCAGAAGGAAAACAGCAAAGAAGGTACTGTGACCTGAGCTCATGCCCAGGGAAGAGCTGGTATTTGATGTCTGAACCCTCCAACAGCTCAGCTCTCTCTCTTGCTGAGGCTCAGAAGATCCTGAGACTGGATGATGCTGGAGCCAGCTTTGACTATGTCCATGTTTGGCTTCCAAGAGCAGCACTTCCCTCCCTGCTTCCCCCAGGGAATTATCCCCAGCCCCAGGGACTTACTTGGAAGTCTTCCTCATCTAGAATCTCCTTCCTCCACTTGATCAAGAAGGCTGCGCAGACGTACAGGTGGAAATGGGAGAACCCTTCTGGCTCTGACTGTGGACACCAAAACTCTGGGTCAGCTCCTGCTGAGCACAACTGCAGCTCAACTTCCCTGGACATACATGTCCTAGCAGGCCACCCATCACCCAGCTGGCTAGCAACGGCCCAAGGCCACACTGCTTTGCTTCCCTCATCTCCTCAGCTGCACAGTGCTGCTAGAAGACCTCTGCCCCTCTTAGGTATACAGGGAACTGGCTCCACAGTGACCAGGCAGGGGGGCAAAGCAAGGTGGGCAGGAGGGGCAGGGGGGGTGAGGGGAAGGCAGGCAGGAGGCTGCATTACCTGGTAGGTGTCCCAGAGGCGGATGGTGCAGCGCAGAGGCAGCTCCCTCATCAGCAGATTGTTCATCCAGCGAAAGGCAAACTGCAGGTACTCCACCTCATACCTCCTAAAGTGATTATGTACCTGCTCTGAAACAGCAGAGTTCACTTACACACCTGGGGAGCATGGTGCCCCAGCTCTACTCCCCAGCATTTCACATGCTTCCTTGTTGAGCATCTCCCAAACTGCTCCAACTCCTGTGCTACCTAGGCAGGAGGTTCTCAGAAGGTTCCTGGCTGAGCCTTGCCTGCCCTGCTTCCAGATGTGTTACAGAAGCACAGATTGGTTTGGGTTGGAAGGGACCTTTCCAAGTTCCTCTTGTCCATCCCCTCTGCAGTCAGCAGGGAGACCTTCAAGTATAGAGCAGGTTGCTCACAGCCCCAAACAACCTGAGCTAGAATGGTTCCAGAGTGTTGTAGATAAACCTCTCCCCTTGCCCTGAGAGTGCCACTTGCACAGCAGGCCTCCAGCTGCTGGGAGCTACTCAGATCCCCTTGTCACCTACCATCAATGCGACTGACTAGCTCCTCCAGGGCTTTGACCTTCTTCTGGATCCCTGGCTGGGCAAAGGTGTAGTTATCCTGTGGGGAGAGGCCAGGAGTTAACAGCTAACAACAGCTAGAAATGACAAACCCCAGATCCCCAACTCCACAGGGAGTCAAGATCACCCTGAGCCAAGGCGACATGGCTCTTGAGCACCACAATGATCTGCTTGCTGGCAACTCTAGCCAGGACAGCCAGAGCCTCCAGCATTTCACCCACAGCTTTAGCTCAGTGAAGTAACAACATCTCCCTAATGCAGAGTCCTCACCCAGGCAGAGAGGAGATGACTGTGCTGCTGCTCCAGCAAGAGACAACCCCTGCAGCCCCAGAAGAGACTCACCTGGATCCCATCCAGCAGCTTGCTCATGCACCAGAAGCTATCAGCCTCGATGCTCCGTAACACATCCTGGGACAGGTTGGTCACATCAAAGTTCTCCACATCCTCCTCTGCCAGACAGAGAGAGGAGAGCATCAGGAGGACAGGGGACACACCAAGCAGCTTTGTCAAGCTAAGACAGGGCAAGAGGCAAGGCTCCCTGTGTGATGTGAGTGGCACAGAGCACAGCAACCATGCACTGATCTACTTCTCCAGCCCAGCTGAAGGGCTGAAGGATCCCAAAAGACTCAGCAGCCACAATCCCAAAGCAGCCCAGCTCCTCATGGGAGGGATCCCCCAGCTCTGCTGCTGTGGTTGTCTCTCTGGGGTGAGGGCTGTGTGTGGCCAAAGCTCCTGGCATATGGAACTCCTCTTGCTGGAGCAGATGCTGCCCTGGTGCCAGCAGAGCTTTACCAGCAGCACCAGGAGAACTGGAGAGTGAATCCTTCACTGCAGCCAGAAAGCAGGGAAGGAAATGCTGCTCATGGCCTGGGGCAGCACAAGGTAACTCAGTTCCCACTCCCACTTAGGCTCATCAGCATCACCCCAGGACTGAAGTACAAGAGGCACCCAAAAAGTGGCTGCCAGCTCTAAGGATCCCTCAGGAAGAACTGCCAAAGCCTTGGCAAGCTCTGCAGGAGGGCAGGACTCCCAGGCACACTTGCAAGGACCCAAAGGAATGCAAGCAGTTTCCTGGAGAGCAAAAAGGCTCCAAGTTCAATCCAGTCTGGAGCCTGAGGGCCTACTCAGCTTCACAGAGCTCCTCCTCAAGCCCAGCTGGCAAGAGAGCTCCAGCAAACAGAAGCAGCTCAGGGGTAGAAGAGCCTTGCTGAGGGGGATGCAAAGATTCCTGTGTTTTTCAAAGCCAGGCAACAGGGGTGCTGAAAGCACAAGGCTCAGTGGCAGCTCTGTCCCTAAAGGGTGCAAAAGGCTGCCCTCACTTCTAGATGGACTTACTAATCCCCAGGAAGGGCAAGGGGACAGGTGAGATGCTTTGAGGGTGGCAGAGAAGTGCTGCTGGCTGAGTTTGGAACAGAGCTCACCTGCTCAAGGCCAGGCTCACCTTAGGCTGAAGCTGCAGAGGACAACAGGCAGGGAGGAGACAGCCAGGAGATACAGAGCTGTCCCTCCTGGCTCAGCCAACCCTCCCTTCCTCCTCAAGAGCACAGCACCTGTCCCACTGCTGCTGGAGGCCTCAGAGGGAGCTGCCGTGCAGATGCCATGGCTTAACTGGCCCCTTTTCAAACCCAGAGGCTCAGAAAGCCAAACAAGCATCCTTGATCCTGCTTGTAAAGGAGCAAGAGGGAGAAGAGTGGGCTGGGGGCTGCAGCTGGGCCACCCTCTTGGCTCAGCTGTCCCAGGCTGGCAGTGCTGGCTAAACTGCCACTGGCAGATGCTGCTCACAGGAGGATGGGAAGTGCAGAGCCACCTCTGCCCCTCCTCTGGGCTGGAGCTCAGCTCCAGAGCAAACTGCCCCAGCAGCTTAGGGACAAGCCAGGGCTTAGCCCTGTATTCATCTGGCAATCTTGTAGTGCAGCAACAGCAGCCACAAGCCATCATTCACAAACTATCACTCTTCTGCTGGCTTCTCTGCAGCCACTCTCCAGTGTTCTACGGAATGAGAAAGGCAGGTAAAATCTGTTTAATGCCCATCTCCTTCCCTGGCTAACATCCCCCACAGAGGATGGGCAGCCAGAGAAGTGGGACAGAGCCACATGTACAGTGCCAGGAGCAGTAGAAGAGGCAGGGTCAGCTCCACAGCAGCTAGCCTCTTGCAAAAGACCTCCCTGTGCAGCTCCAGGCATGAGGACTGTGAGGGGTAAAAGGGCTGTGGTGACCTGGCCAGCTAATGGGGACCCCAGTGTCAAAGCAAAACAGTGCTAGGAGATGCCCAGCAGGAGCCAGCACAGCCTGCAAGAAGCTTTGTAAAGCATCCAGGTTTGTGGAGTGTGTGGCTCAGCACAAACATCTGCTCAGCAGCACCATGCAAGAGGCCTCGTGGAAGGGAGTGAGACACTCAACACATGGCTCTGGCAGGGACTGCACAGGAGCCAGCAGCATGGGCACAGCCAGGACACCACTGCTGTGTCACAGGCTGGCTGAGGGCAGCTGGGCCTTGGGGAAAGCAAAGTTCCTGTGAGTGACACCTCAAGAGGGCTCAGGCTGGCACAGGAGAAGGGGCAGCACAGTCCCCTTGCAATCCCTAGCTCAAATGCCAGGCAGGGCATAGCTTGGAGCAGATCAGAGAGGCCAAGGATCCAGCCTCCTCCATCCCTCTTGTCCATAGGGGAGCTTCCCTGACTCCCCATCTTCTGGCAGCTAGGGCTCAGAGCAGGCTAGACACCTGGAGAAGAGCTGAAGGCAGGCTCAGCTCCCACCAGGTGAGGGCACAAGCTGAGCTCAGCACAAGCTGGGTCAGGTGCAGTGGAAGCAGCAGCAGCAGCTCCAGAGCTTCCCTTCCCTCCAGCCAAGCTCCACTTCTGCTCCTGCCTGCAGGCAAAGGGAGGCTTCATTAAACCATGATAGGACTCAGTTACAAAGCTAGCTAGGAGGAAGCAAGATGAACACTTCCCATGGCACTGCTCTCTGCTGCAGACCTAGTGAAATGCCAAACAGATCCCAAAGCTGGGACAATCCAATTGGGGATAGAAGTGATGAGATCCATTGAGATGGACAGAGAGCACTGGGAGAGGGTGCAAGGGCCAACAGTGACCCTGCCTGAGGATGCTGAACTCCTTTCTGGGCTCTGCCAGAGCCATGTGAGATGCAAACAGAGCTGGGAGAGACTCAGTGCAGCAGCTGGGAGGTAGCTGTAGCAGGGCTGGCAGCTCAGCATCCCTGTGCTTGCTGGGCCCTCTCTGCTCACCTGGCAAAAGGGGCATATGGCTTCCTCCAGCAGGTGCTGGGGTGGCAGCTCTGCCCCAGTTCCTTGGATGCCAGACTGCCTCTCCATCCTCACTGCTCAGCTTGCAGCCTGTGCCCATGCCATCCCCAGGGCTGCTCCTGCAGCCTCCACACCTCCCCTGAGCTCCTCCTCACAGCAGCACCAGCTGCAAACAAGCAGTGCTCAGCAAGCAGAAGCCAGGGATCAGCTGGGAGCAGGAATCACTCCAACTGGGGAGCTGGCAGTGGCAGGGACACAAAGCAAGGAGCTGAGGCAGCTGTGCCTGTGCAGGGAGCCAGCTTGGCATGCTGGGGGAAAGAGGAATACACAGTAGCTACACCTATCCCAGCTGCCAAGGGCTCACAGCACCTGGAAGAAGCAGAAGCTTTGTATCCAGACTGGGTGCAAGTAGAGCAAAAGCAATTGGTCCCAACTAGCACTGGAAAAAGGGGGCAAAGGAATTCAGAGCTCTGCAAATGGGGAAATGCTGCTTCTCCAGGCTTCAGGCTAGGTGACATTTGTGAAGTTCATCAAAAGGACACAGAATCTGCTCAGGATCCCAACATGGTGAGGGTTGGAAGGGATCTCTGGGAATCATTTAGTCCATCCCCCCCTGCTCCAGCAGGCTCACCCCCAGCAGCTTGCCCAGCATCACCTCCAGGTGCTTTTGGGATCTCTCCACACAAGGAGACTCCACAAGCTCCTCAGAAGAGGCAGAGTTCACAGAGCCCTGCCTAGACAGTGGGAAGCTTCCACTAACTTCAACAAGCTTTGGATCAGACCTTAAAAACTCTTTGTTCCACAGGATTTCTCTGTCACTAATGCAGTCTTGTAAATTCCTTTTTCCTTCTACTTACAGTGAAAACTAAATGCTTTTAGACATTAGGATGATGGTATCCCAGTGCTAATGTCAACCCCACAACACAGCTAGAGCTGGAGAAAGAATAAAAGGCCATGGGTGGAAAGAACTTGATCTGCTGCTACAAGCAAGTGGCTGACAAGAAAGCCAAAAGCAGAAGGGAGAAGGGAATCTGCTTTCTGAACCTCTCAGCTTGAGAAGCACACCTTGTACCAGCAATAAACAGCTTATTCTGCATTCTCAGCAAGGTCTCTCTATCCTTTCCTCCTTCTTCCTAGAGTAAGAACTAGCTCCAAACCCAAGCTTTGAGAGCAAAATCCTTCCCCAAACTCTGTGTTCAAGCTTTGCCTCAACTCCTCAGCTCCTCCAATCCCTCATTCTCCTACCAGCTGTAAGGATGCAAAGTTCCTTCCAAATGCAAACCCACCCTTAGCACTTCAGCTTCTGGGGAGCTCAGCAAGGGCCTGAAACTGAATCAACTGAGGCAGGCAAAAGATACAGTATGAGGTCAGGATGTATCTCCAGGCTCAGGCACTGAGGGAAGGAAGGACACAGCATCCCCTCCAGCAAGGCAAGTGCTCCTGCTGCTGGCTCTTCACCTCATGTGGCAACAAATGTCACTTACCAACATACTCAGAGAGGAACACAACAAAGAAGGGAGTGACCAGGTCATTGATTCCCTGCACATAGCCACTGGCTGGGTGTCGAATGGCCCAGATAAACAGGATCCTCTCAAAGATCTAGGCAAGAAGGAAGGAAAGCAGGTACCTGCATTAGTTGTGCCCAAAGGAAAGGCAGAAAAGCATAACTGCCAAGCTCAAGGAGCAGAGCTCATGTGCTAACAAGACTGTTCTGCAGCAATATGGGTAAGATCAGAAGTCCTAGGAGAGACTCTGGTATGATGCACAGATCCACCCCACACTGCACACAACATTCCAGAGCAGGCTCCTCATCAAAGCCTCTGCTTGGAGAAACAAAGAGCCAGCTTTTCATGATCCAGGTAGCTGAAGAGCCTTCCACCCACAGGCCAGGGCTGTCTATCAGCAGAGCAGCATACCCTGCTGAACATCACGTGGGCAGCCAAGGCTGTTATCTGTTATCAGCACACTACTTCCAGCAAAACATGACAGATCAGGAGAGTTCCCCAGTGAGCAGCCTCCTCCCACCAAGCAGGCTCTTATTGCCACACTGCCCCAGCCCTAGGACTCTCTGCTCTGCCATGCTTTCCAAAGAGGGACAGATACTCATACCTCCTGGTCACCTTCTCCAACCCATCCCTGCCTGGGTTTCTCACATACTGCTTCACACAGAAGAGGTTTCTTAGCAAAACAGAACCTGTTTAGGTTCAAAGGTCTTGAATTTGCTTCAAAACAAAAGCTTCATGTCTTTTACCAGCTCTTGGCTACATGTGATCACAAAAGAGCTGATCTCATCACCCCTGAGCTCCAAGCCTGATGTCTTTCAGGAACAGGGGACAACATCAAACACTTTGAGCAGGTATTTGCAGCAGCAGAGAGTTTCCCCACCAAACACACACACTGCTGGCAGGGCTGCTCTAACTCCACACACACCTCCCACAGCAAATGAGGGGCAGGAGCTCTTCTCCTCCTTACCTCCTGGACAAGTGGCTGCTGGAAGAGAGGGATGAGTGGGTTGGTCCTTGGAATGTCAATGTGGATCTGGAAGAGAAGGTGGGTTACACATACCAGTCATGCTTCCCAGGGGCACAATAATTCATCACAGGCTAACACAGAAGGGAATCCACCTCTCAGGGTTCCCTCAAGTGAGAGCCCCATCTCTTGCCCCCTGCACCCTTTAGCTCTTGCTCAGCATGGAGCAGCTCCCCTCTGGCTCTGCTCTGCTCCAGCCTCAGCAGCCCCAGGGCTCTCAGCCTTTCCTCCTGCCACAGCTGCTCCAGTGCCCTCAGCATCTTGGGAGCCTCTGCTGGACTCTCTGCAGCAGTTCCTTGTCTCTCTTGAAGTGGGGAGCCCAGAACTGGCCCCAGGACTCCAGGTATGGTCTCACTAGGCAGGGTAGAGGGGGAGAGGAACCTCCCTTGACCTGCTGCTCACACTCCTATTAATTCACCCAGGGATGCCATTGGGCTTCTTGGCCATGAGCCTTGGTGGCTCACGGAGAACTTGTCCACCAGCACTGCCAGCTCCTTCTCTGCAGAGCTGCTTTCCACCAGGTCAGCCCCTAGCCTGTACTGGCACCTGGGCTTATGACATCAGTTTAGGAAAGGCTTAAACTAACACCTGATAGACAGAGACACACAGTGCCCTGTCCCCAAGGAGAAGACTCCTAATAACTACAGCTAGAGGAAGCCCTAGCATGATCCCACCTGCAAGAGAGGAAAGAGCCAGAAGCAAGGCAGAGAGGCAGCAGGCAGAGGGCTCCTACCTGCCTGTAGGTGTCCTGGTGGTGCTCCTCGTTGCGGGAGTCATAGTACTGCTGCAGGAAGCCGAAGTACTCCTCGCGCTTGCGCTGCAGCGTCAGCTTCCGCCGCTCCATGTTCGCAGGGAGGTAACCCTGAGGCAGCAAACACCCAGCTCAGGCCACACCTCTGCCCTCCCCACAAAGCAGCTCCCTGCAATCCTGCCTGGGCACCTGGGCAAAAGAGCTTTCACAAGATTTGGCTTTCACAGAATTACAGTGGTAGGGCTTGGATGGGACCTCTGGAGGCCCTGATGCCTTCACTGATCTGGAAGCAACCCAACTTCATGGGACTCAGCCTCACAGAACTGAACCACACCTGGAATACTGTGTCCAGTTCTGGAGCCCCCAGGACAAGAAAGATCTGGAGGTGCTCGAAGGTGTCCAGAGAAGGGCCACAAGGATGATAAGAAGCTGAAGTGCAACAGTGCTACCCACAGAGCACCTCTCCTATGAGCACAGGCTGAGAGAGTTGGGATTATTCAGTCTGGAGAGGAGAAGGCTCCCAGGAGACCTTCTTGTGGCCTTGCAGGATCTGCAGGGGCTCCAAGAGGGCTGGGGAAGGACTTGTTAGGATGTCAGGCAGTGCTAGGACTAGGGGAATGGACACAAGCTTGAGGAGGGGAGATTTAGGTAGGCTGTTAGGCAGAAGTTGTTGCCCAGGAGGGTGCTGAGCCACTGTGCCAGGTTGCCCAGAGAGGTGGTGGCAGCCCCAGCCCTGGCAGTGTTGCAGGCCAGGATGGCTGCAGCTGGGAGCAAGCTGCTCTAGTGCCAGGTGTCCCTGCCCATGGCAGGAGGGATGGCACTAGAGGAGCTTGAAGGTCCCTTCCAACCCTGACAATTCTATGATTCCCAGCACCAAGAGGACACAGCAACTACACTCCCCAACCAAATAACCTACAGGTCACCCATAGGATCAGGAACAGATGAGCAAAGCTGGTTACAGGACACCCACGAAGGTCTAGGAGCACATGCCCCTGGCTCAGCACATTCCCCCCAGGTTCCTGAGCCCCAGCTGTGAGCACTCACTGAGAGCAGACGCCAGGTCACGGGCCGAACCTCTCTGGGCACGCCAGGCCAGCTGCACTTCCTCAGCTCATCTGCAAACGGACAGTGGTGGCAATGGATTAGATC
>VWZO01020636.1:37691-53136 GCA_013396975.1 Bucco capensis | reverse complement strand
TTCTGTGATTCTGTGATTCTGTGATTCAATGGGTAGTGCAAAAAGGGGCTGTGTAGTCAGGTGAGAGTAACATGATTTGTGCTATCATTGTCCAGTAATGCTGTTTAAGTGAGGTGTAGTTTTCAGATACAGTAAATCATAATTCTTATCCTGAAAATGTGGTATAGGAGTACAGACTTAAGCCTCAAATTCTCACAGTCGTTTTTAGAGAACATACTTCCTTTTTATCTTAGCTGTTGTTTCTGGAGAGGAAGGCACAAACCTTTTGCTTTCCTTGCAGATGCAGTGAATCCTTCTGAAAGTTAATCTGAATTCAGCAGATTATTTTACTACTTACTAGAAGATGACTGTTACCAAAATCATGGAAGTCTTTTGCAGTATGAATTCTAATGCAGCACCTTTCCTTGCTGGAACTAATTTCACTAATTTATCACAGTATTGTATTGCACTCTAAGGTTACAAATTTTTTCCTCTTTTAATGGCAGCATTTTAGAGAACCCTAAAATTGTACCACACTGAGGAATAAACACAGTGCAAAATAAGGTATATCTTTCAGAAATGAGAGTAAGAGGGAAGTTTCAACTTTTCTTTGCAGCAATACCTTTCCTCCAGAGGCCCAATACAGAACTGATTTCCCATTTTAATCAACATGAGTCTTTAGAGCCTATTGATGTCTGTGTGTTTTGAGTTTGACTTCAGCATCTAAAACAGGACTGTGGTAAAAAGCAACATTAAACAAACTGATGAAAGATTTATTTTGGACTAGTAAATTTTCTTGACTGCAAGATAGGATGGTTTTAAGACAGAACAAAACACACAGGTGTTCATTGTTCCCGTGGAAGACAGCTTTGCCATCTCAACTTTGCAGCTTGCATATACTGACAGAATATGTACACAGAAATACGTAGAGCACATTCTATGCAAAAAGCACAGAAAGGGATTATTTTCTTAATAATGGAGAGAAATGTATAGAGAAACCTTCGAATTTTGTTTTTGTCTAGTCTTGGGACAGACATTCTGCATAAGTGTGTGGTATTTATTTTTCATCATACATAGAAGGCTGTGCCCATCTGCAGTGAATTCTTGGCCTTGTCATAGCAGTTGTCCTGCCCAAATGTCTATAAAAACTTTTAAGAAACATTTTGTCACACTTTCTCTGAACTTTCTCTCTGGGTATCCTGGATACAAGAATACATGTTAAAATCTGTGCTATTACTTAGGTAAACCATCTCAAGAGCTACCTTCCTGAATTTTGATTTGTCTGCAACTGCAGCCAAAAGCTGTTCTAGGAAACTTTTGAATGGCTAAGAGACTAGTCTCTGCCCTATGATAAAGATATATAGCAGTTGACTGCAGAAAAATTGTGTAGAATAGTCCCCTGAATTTCTCTACTCTTACAGAGGGCTCTTTTAGGTATGTCTCTCAGAAAGACAGATGAATTCAGCGAAGTGCTGAGATCAAAGCCGCTGCAGAAGCATATATCAATGCGGGAGTTTTCATTTTAAGAAAAAGGGTAATTATTTAAATGGAAATGCAGTCTAAGGAAAGGAAGCAGTACTGGGTTTAAATCTTTCCCAAATCTCCACACTTGTATAATAAAAAAAGGAAATACCAGTTTACAAGCTCAGGTATATACCCTCTGTGATCATAAGTTGCCTATCATCCTCAGCACTGCCTTCTGCTGGCAGATCCTGAGAAATGATGTCAGTGCTAAGCTAGACTTTGGCATTTTGCATGGCATATTGACACTCCAGGTAAATCAGGCTAAAAAGGCCATATATCAAAGCCTATTTGAAAACATTCTAGCCAAAACCAGCAGGCACCGTTTCCTTTGTATCTCAGATTCTGTGATGGAACAAGCTTTATCTATTCTCATCTGTGAAAAACCTCTTTTCTCTGACAAGAGTGATTTGGAATTAGATTTTGGGTTGTTGCTTTTAAGTAAACTAAAAAACCATTTAATACTGTGCAAGCTAATAATTTCTGCATCCTGATACACTTGAATTATTGAGGTGCTTGGTGTGAGATGTTGTTTAAATAATGCAAGCTGAAGGATGACTGCAAATAAAATTACACTTTTTGGCAGCTAGTACTCAGTCTGATCCACAGAAGGTAATGATTTGATTCATAGGAGACTAAAGTTTCTTCTCCTTACCGTTTCAACCCAATGAAAGGCGGTGGAGCAAAGCATCTGGTCAAAATGGTGATAGAAGTTATGAAATGCAGACTGTAACCATGAATGTAAAAAGTATGACGTACCTGGCGCTGTCTTATAGGAAGGTTACAGAATAAAGGAAAGGCAGTGCTGACTCTAGCATTTTGCTTATTACCTTCAATAGGCAGCTGCTCTGTATGGACAGAATTCATGGTATCACCCCAGGTTTTGCTACAGGGGCCTCCTGTGTTTTGAAGATAGAGAAAATATTCTTACGTCTAGGTGTTAAGCCAGCAAGTATGTTGAGGGTGACACTGTTCTACACATGGCATCATAGATACAAACTCTGAGACACAGTTGCTAGTAAAACTCACTAGATGGAACAAAACTGAACCAATATCCCAAAGATGAAGCAGATAAATCATGCTCAGACAAGAGGGAAACTGCAGGGAAAATACAAAAAGCCAAAATGTCATATATCCAAGCAGTAACAAGAGGGGACTCCAGTAAGGAATGGACCCCTGTGAGACGATGATGTGTACATGTCCTGGAGTGATTAAAATTCAAGAAAAGGAAAAGAGTGTACGTCATGTTCCCTTTTGAACTTTTGAATTTGGACATGGACACTGTCTCTTTAAGAAAATGCAGTGGCTGGACTTTTCCTGCCCCCCTCCCTTCTNAAAGCTGTTCTTAGAAATTCACTATCTGCGTGCCTGGTGCTCTTATTTCAATTTGTTGTCCCCATCTTTGGGGATAGGAGGTATTCTGGCAAAATCCTCTCAAAAGATTGTTCTTTTGACCCTAGCTTCTGGTCAAACCAGGACAGTACAGATCTCCCTTTCCCAGACAAAGAGAAGGAAAGACAGAGTGGGGCAAGAAAAAGAAAATAGAAGAAGGACAAAAGGGTAGGTGTGTTGATTATTTACTCCAATTAAGCCAGTATTTTGCAGCTGTACTGCTCCAGAGTTCAAGCAATTAAAGTCACTACTTAGGTTTTGCCCTCCCTGACTTCAGGATTAAGATTCAGGGAGCAAAAAGATTTGGGCAAGTAGGCTTTGGTTTTGGTACATTACCTGTTTGTTAAAAGGAGCAGTGTTTAATTAAGGATCTTTTTAATTGCCTTTCACTAGGCTGATGTGTTCATCAGACTTCCCCTTTTTCCTGCATTTCATCCTAACAATAAACTAATTGAATATCCAGGTGGGTCTGGGAAGAGGATTTTATCCACACTCCTGTGGAGCCTCACTGAAGACAACTGGAGGTTGGCATAGTAGGGCCTTGTATCTGTGGCTTTAACAGTTTGTTGATTTGGATTTATAGCTTTTAAACTAATGTTTATTGCTTCTCCAGATGTTCAGGAGGGAAGTCCTCTTGAATCTTGTCATTTCATTATGGCTGTAATTATAAAATGTCTCAGATCTTTAGGGAGTGTGAAACAATCAATAAGGTACAAGACAGCTGAAGAAGATAAAGCTCTTCTGGGTCACCATTTATTTTTATACCCACCCATGCCCTTCTGCCTCCAGACTTCAGCTACTACTTGTGCTCCTGGAGATGTGAAGAGAAAGATTCTTAGGGTTCTGGGCTAAGGGAAATCTAACAGCAATGCTTGTGATTATCAAAGGGACTGGATATTTAAGAGATTTTCTTTGTATTAAGAGTATTAACATATAGCACCAATCTTAATGAAGATGAGATGACC
The DNA here is from genome assembly GCA_013396975.1 of Bucco capensis. Lineage (NCBI taxonomy): Eukaryota > Metazoa > Chordata > Aves > Piciformes > Bucconidae > Bucco > Bucco capensis. The sequence continues at coordinate 49,279 of VWZO01020636.1, read as the reverse complement.
CATCATAATCCAAATGGTGGGTTCTAGCACAAAAATACTGCTGTATGCCCTTCAAAAGAATTAATACATTGATGAGTATTTGCAGTAGCATAGGAATTAAATTTCAGAATCCTTTGAAGATTGTAATTTTGTTCAGTCTAGGAGAGATTTGCTGAGCAGTTACTTTTAACTCACAACATTCAGAGCAGGATGTAAAGTTTGTTAGAAGTCAGTTGTATTCAAATTTGTGAGTTTAGTTCAAACTTCTATAACTTCCACTGTATCTTCCTTCCAATTTTGCCATGGTTAAAGCTGAGATTTAACTTCTGTTCTCTGCATTGTTTCCACATGCACATTATTGGATAAGTATCTTGGGAGTCAGATTTGATAGCCTCTGGGTGAGAGTGAGAAAAATTATGAGTGGAGCAATGTGCTGATGTGGAGGCATTCTGTATAGACTTCTGTATGGAACCCAGTTCTTCATCTGATTATAGCCTTGAAAGAGTGGTTCCTCCACCATAATGCAAAATGAGACAAAAAGGTCCTAGTACCTTTACCTTTTTGTACGAGGATAACCCAGCTTTTACTGAATTATTTCAACTTTAGTACAACTCCTTCACCTCCAAAGTTCCAGGGTAATAGCTGATATTTTAAATGCACAGAAGTAAGGCAGTTCAAAAATAAGAGTTTTCCTCCTATGGGATATTTCAGCCTTTCAGAATTACCTTCTACTTTAAAATCAGAGTGTAAGCTTAAGCAGAGGGCATTTGATTCAGTTTTGTCTCAAGTGTCAAACTGAAATGGAAAAACATGCATCTACAATAAAATTTAAATAATATGGTATTTTAAGAAGAGAAGTTTATTCAGGCAAATATTTAAAAATCATAGGTAACATCTTTGTGTGTGTGTTTTATGAGGGGAAAGAAACCCAGCTTTTTTCATGTTGGAATGTTGAATTTGACTGTTTGTTTTAGAAAGCCAAAAAGGTAGCTGGAAATCATCATTTTCCTGCTGCTGAATCTTTGAAACTTCATTTTACACCATAAATGTTTTTTGGTCAAAATTTTTAACCAGCTTTAGACTGAAATCAGTGCTATGGGAATCAAGATTTTGAATGTCCTGACTTTCGTTAAATTAATATTTGGCATATTTTCTTTCACTCCTACACCTTTTTCCATTAATTAACTTGCTGAACTTATCAGGGAAGGAGAGGGACTCTAAAGGATAAAAGGGCTTTTATGTAACTGCAAATGATATCTACTAAGTCCAAACCTTCCTGGATTAAAGGGTGAAACTCCACTGAAGTCAATGGAGCTTTAAATATTGGCACCAACAGAAAATTTTTCCCATGGAGTGCAATTGCATTGTCACATCTTGAATGTTCTTCACTCTCATAATAGAAGTTACTAAAGGAGTCTCTTTTCAAGCACTTATGCATTTATTATTTTCAAAACCCATTTCCTCAGAAAGGTCAAAAGCTCTTCTCATCACTATAGAAAGCCTATGGGAATTTCAGCATTCTGAAGTACAGCAGGTATCCAACTGCATTAAAATGTTAATGTGTTTTTGGGGGGGTTGTTTTTTGTTTTTTAACCATGCTTTGTCATTAATCAAAAGTGGTGGAATCTAATTATTTTTTGATTGGAAGGAGAAATATTTCAGCAGGAAAAATGGCACATTAAATTTGTATAACTTCCAACTAACCCATAAAAGAAATTCCCTTAGTGAAAAGGCCTTGTCTCTGATTGCTTTCTATGACTAGTATGATGCTATAGTACCATTTTTATACCGTGTTTCTGGCAATTTTTGATTATTACCTATGGCAAAAATATATTTCAGATCTCCTCTAAAAGTCAAATGTCTTTTCCTGCTTGGCTATACAGTAAAGGTGGAGTTTTCCCTCCTTGCCTATGTTTAAATTTTTCTTAAGACCAGAGAACAATATAGTTATTTATTATTACAGAGCCCCAAGATCCAAACCAGACCTCACAGTGCAACCAGACCTCACTGGGACTCCACAGCTGAAAATTAGTGCTGCCTGAAGAGCTTTTGGGCTATGGCCCCGCTCCTGTAACCTGTTGCTCACTGGTTGGCCTGTGGGCAGGCTACAGACCTGGGGCTTCATGCACAGTGTGAAAAACGGGGGAAGGATGTTTCATTTTCCTGCCTGCAAGGGCAGGGAGTCTCAGGGACTAAATCTCTTACTCCAGCTCACACAAGGAATCTGTGGCCAGCCCTGAGGTGAAAGCCAGATCTCCTGCATGGCCCCCTCAGCTCCTGACCCATCCATTAATCCTCGCCAGTGTCATGTTGGCTGTCAGCGCAGAAACTTCTACCCAAGGAATTTTCCAGTTAGTTCTGTTGATGATGAGTTTCTTTCTCACCAATAGGTGGAAACTGACAGCCCGGTTTCTCAGGTGACACAAGGAACGGTTCTGCCATCCCAAATGAGGCAGGAAAAACATCATGCAGAACAAGGAATTTTCCATAAGCAACTGTACCATAGCAACTGAAAAAGATGTTGAAGCGCATAACACTTTCTCAACTTTTGCAACCTGTGCTTTGATGCAACAGGACATCATAAAAGTGAAGACTTGGGGATATTTTTTGTTTCTCATTTCCTCACATATTTCTTTGGCCAGGAGAGTGATTGCTTTAACTGGTGCTGCTTGATTATAATGAATTTATTGCAAAATTGTGTAACATTTCCACATCCATCTCCAAAGTCTGTGCCAGAGCCTGTGTTCTGGCATGTATTGTCATGCTATAGCTGGGGAGGGTAAGGGGGCTACATCTGCAAACTTCCATAAAAGATCACAAGCTTTTGAAATCGCAGGAAAACTAACCAAATGGGATGCAGAAATATTTCCAACAAGCTGGCAGCTGTGCAATATGTGCCACCGAAATAAAGTTGAGTCACTAAGAAGTACTGATAAATAAGCTAGCAAAAGTTTCTGTCTTTTTTTTTCCAAATACATCCAAAATATGATTGTCTATTGTAACAGAAAAAAACCCATCACTGTGCAGAAACAAGTGACTGTGACATTGGTTTGGATTTGGACAAATTCTTACTGTGCCAGAGATAGCATTTAATTAAAATGTATAAAATATTTAATGGAGGTCTTTGCAAGGCAGATGTTTAGCTTGTTCCTGAACAGCTATAACAGGCTATTAAAGAATGAAGGAATCTAGATTAATGGGACCTAAAATAAACTTAAGTGAGAATACAGGAGAAAATCCGATTAGTATTACTAACCAACAAAGATCTGGAGATTCCCTTTTTTTTTTTTTTAACTGAAGCACTTTAGTCATCTTCTGTTTTTTTTCAGAATTAGTACTACACCCTGGCCATATTTGATCTCTCCCTTATATCCCTTCTCAAGCCCATCAGCACTTCAGTCTTGCACTTCTCACTGGTGACAATAAACTCCATGGTGTGGACAATCCTCCTGTGTATCTTGGAGATACAAATTACTGGGTAGAAGGCTGCAGCATGTTCCACATTTGCTATGTGTGTACTGTCTTTTCATTCAAAAATACAACCTGTCCAATTTCAGAGGTATTTCTGAGGCAAGATGTACCTTTCTTCTGTGAGACTGCTTGTTTCAGGTTCCCCTTGATGTCAGTGACAAGCCTGTCACTGATTGTGTCAGTTTCCTGCAGACCTGGGTTTGAACTAAAAATGCAGTACTGGAGGAGGAGTTCTCATGGCTGTCCTTAACTAGGGCTTTCAGCAAGGATGTGCCTGCAACTTACTTTTTCTGCAATAGCAGGGATAATGCAGGTTCTCAAACTACTTACTCCTAGCTACTGTAGCTAGCTTTCAACTTGGCTAATTACAGGCAAAAATACCTTTTAAAAAGCAAGGAGTTTTTTTCCTAATGATGTTGTTCAGATGCTTAGCTAGAATAGCCCTCATTAGGATGCTATTTACGGTTTTCCCCACTTCCCACATCAACTGGCATTTCTGATGCCTGCTTGGCACAACAGAAAGGAAAATTATTCCAGTAGCTCCTGTTCAGAAATCTGTATTTGATTACATTTATGAAGGTGTGGAAAGGGAGCTACAGCAAGTAGTTTTGAATTACTGGTTGTGGTATGTTAACCCTGAGGGCCTGTTTATTTTTATGCAGGATGGTACATAAAAGGCTGTAAACCAACAACATACATACTGGAATAAGCAAAGAATTAGGGCACTTAGCTAAGCAGCAGACCTCACATTTTCTTTTGTTCATGGCAAGTGGGATATTTTGTATATCTTAAATTAGAGGACAGGCACAGTCTGAAAAATCACTTGGGGTCTCCTGTGGCCCCTGGTGCGATAACTGTGCTGACAGCAGAGGGAGCATTAAACTCACTGCCCACGGTTAAGTGTGGGGAGTGATACCCATGTTCCTATAATCCTTGTATGGGTAGGATGTGCTCATTAGCCTTCTGGCAGTCATCCTAGGAGAAGGACAACTCTGATTCCAAACCCGGGCAGATGGAGCTCATTTAGCCCTGTAAGGCCTTCCATCTAAGAGGACATTCTAATAAAACCTGTGTCCTGAGGACTTTGGTGCCAGTGTCCAAGCTTGCTAGGCCCTGGCAGATGAACCTTAGGACCAAAGGGTGGGTCCAGCTCTGCGCATGCTGTGTCTCACCTAAAAAAAACATCCATTGCGCAGGCTCAAGGGTGCTATCCACTATCCTCTTTTTATCAGCGTGCTTGTAAAAGGCACTGATATGGAGCATGGATGGAGCCCTCCCTGGATCTTCGTTCGCAAAGCCTAGCCATACAAATTAGAGGATGCTGTGGGTTTCTTAATTGTTTTCTCCAGCAATTTCTCTTTGTGGCTGTTAGTCTAGAGGGACTCCACTGAGTTTCCCAGTTACATTTTGTGAGTGAGGGCAGGATTAGTTTCATGGCATGCAAGATAACACTGAAGGCAATGCAAGAGAAGGTGTCGTTCTAAAATCTTTTTTCTGAATGTCTGTATTTCTTTCCAGTTGCTTTTATTTTTTCACTGTAATAAAATATGCTTAAACTTTAAGGAGGCCAGAATCTGTAAAAATGAAAGGAAGTATTCATTACAGCCAAATCTATATCTAAAGAATTTTCACTTGAGATTTTGAAGAAAGTGATGGCAGCAAGAAGTTTGAGCTATTGTTTTCAAAATATACTAAATATGGACTTTGATGAATACAAAACTTACACTTTATAACTTTATGACACTGTCCAAATACAAAATAATATATTTTTTTAAAAAACACTATTATGAAACAGCTAAGTAGGCATTTCTAGCCTTATTTTCTAGGCAGGGGAAACAGCAACAAAGGGATTTACTCAGCAGAAGCCTCCTAAGCGTTGTTTGCCAAAGCACTGATGATGAGTACCTTTTTATCTGTGTGTATGTGTCTAGGTTTCTGAAGCCAATGATGTTGCCTATCTGTGGTTTCTCTGTAAGGGAAAATGCAAATCAGGTTGGTTATTTTTGCAGTTAGAGCCTGGTATATTCTTGGAACATGTGGCTGAATTACTGTTCTCCTATCAAAGAAAATTTTAGAAGAATAAATGTGACATAAGCAATAGTGAGAGCAACACACTAGCCTGTAAGCTAGAGTTCTACTTCAGAAACACTGGAAAAATTACCCAATAAATCTTGAAATCAGTTTGTAAATAATTATGTTAGCTTCTGATCCTTCCTTATCTCCTTAAAATTCTGACTAGAAGGGCAGGCTAGAAACACTGAGTCCTGGAAACTGCGTAAGAAAATTGCATCCACATTTTGTGAATGCTGGACTACCAAAACACAAAGTAGTCCTCCAGCTCTGTATCAGGCTTCAGACCAGTCCCTCCTAAAAGCAGGTCTGTACTTGCCCTCCTGCTGGTGGTGGTCTTGCAGGAGGCAGTAGTTAATCTACACTGCCAAACCAACAAAGTGGTGACATCTTGTCTATAGGGCTAACAGTAACATTTTGTATACCTCAATGTTTTAGTTAAGTGAGGATCATGTGCGTATCAACAAACAATACCGATTTCCTTCACTGCAAGTGCCAAATCCAAGCAACTTGAGACAAAAATCCAGCTGTTTCAGTGGTAAAAATGAAAATTATGGCAATTTTAAACATTTCCTTTACTGATAAGCACATGGAGTATTCTGCCATTACAGTTCAACAAATGCAGCAGCCATTTGTGTTGGTTACCGCTCCTCAAAATGCTGTCCAAGTACTTGAGTATGTAGTCACCTGGTATTTATTGCTGTGGGAGATAACTTGAACTTCAGCAGGAAGGGGAGAAAAAACCCCTACATTTTACTTGGCTTTGTTTTGTGCAGAGTAGAGTTGCTGTAAATACAGTGTACAGTAGTTGGTGCAAAACAGTCTGTTTTTTGAAAGCAACAGTCATACAGACCCTAGGTGAGAAGAGAACTTTTCTGGTCCATGGTTTTCAGATGTCTTGCAGAGACTGCCAAAATTACATTTTCATTCCTTTCAGTCTACAACAAGTATTAAAGATTCTAGTGTAAATACTTTCCAAATATTAAAAGGACAGGGGAGAAAGGTAACTTTGATTTATAGTGACATCTATTGAGCTTTTAGAAAATACCATATGTGTAAACTATCTGTCACCATAAAATTACCTGGTACTCATTGGTCAGAGCTGCCAATTCAGTCTGCTTGTAACACTCTTCTTTAGGCCATGTTGCATTATACTGACATCGTATGTCAGATCCTGAATAAAGTTCATTCTGCTGTTTTTCTTGTTTGCCCTGCTCTGTGTGTCTCTCTGTCTCTTGCCATCAGCAAGAGTTCACATCTCAGCAAAGACTGATTTTGTGTGCTGTGGGAAATACATACCTCGAGTATCTGCCCAGTGGTCACGTCTCCAGCAGCAGCAGGGCTGTGGGAGGGCATCCTTCAATTGAATCATGGCTGTTGTTTTCCTCTTTCTTGGAAACTGACTGGAACAAAGTGTTCAAAGCTCTTTCTTCCTCCTTTTGCCATTTTTTTCCTCCCTCTTTCTGTCTTTCACTTCCTCACCTCAGAAAGCTGTAACTGGGTTCATTATTGTGTGATAAATCAGCAGTAAAGTTTGATGCATTTTGCTTTGTTTGGGCAGCCCCTGTTCCTTAGAGACAGCTGCTTGGCTCAGCACACTAATTATCAACTCAAAACCAAGATGCTGTTAGGTATTGAAAGCATGGTGGCAGAGACTGAACTTGTCCTCAACCTCATCATGGGCCACAGCTTTAAAAGATCCCATTTAGCTGTTTGGTTGTGTTGTTGCTGTTGATACTGGGGCTCTTATCACACTGGACCTTGTGAAAGCTGTTGTTATCCTAAAGGAGTACAGGACTTCTTTTTTTAATTAACTTCTGACACAGCATATAGTTAATTTTTGACTATTGTGCCTGTGTTCATTCTCTTTCTCTAAAATAAAGTTTTATTGATACATGGGAGGGGATTTATGTGTTCTAGTGAAAATTTACAAAGCCCTAATTTAAACAAATGTCCAAAGGGAACTTCGTGGAGAAACCAGCCTTTGGCATGTTGTCTGTAGTGGAACTGAGGTACTCTCTGCTCCTACTTTAAGTGTACCTCCATTTGGCTTCCTGGCAGGACAGACATGCTGAGTGAGTGACTGGAGCCTAGCTGTGCACAGCCATGGGGGCATACAAAGCATGGCATTGCCTCTGACCTGCTAAAGGGCAAGTGACTCTGTGTTATGCAGCCTGGTTGGAAGGGGCTGTGTGTACATGAGACTTTGGTCCCTCATCTAACTTGTTTTAGCAAAGAAGCAGGACTGCTTATTTGTCTGAAATGTGGAGAAACATAATTTCAGCTGACAGGTAACACAGTCCAGAGCTCAAGTGAGTGGAAGAAAGTTTCTAGTATTCTATGCTAGAGCTGTTAGCTGTGTTAATTTTCATGTTACATGAAAATAACATGCAAATCTGAGACAGGAGAAGAGAAAATACATTACATTTTTTGAAAGATAAATGATACATGAAGTTGCTGGAAAGTGTCCAGAGGAGGGCAACCAAAGATGGTCTTTGTATGGGAAGACATATGAAGAAAGGCTGAAATCACTTGGCCTGTTCAGTCTGGAGAAGAGAAGACTGAGGGGCGATCTCATAGCAGTTTATAACTTCCTCACCAGAGAGGGGGGAGTGGGGGTTAAGCTCTTCTCTTTAGTGGACAGTGACAAGGACATGGGGGAATGGTGTGAAGCTGTCCCGGGGGAAGTTCAGGCTGGATGTTAGAAAAAAGTTTTTAACCCAGAGGGTGGTGGAGCATTGGAATAGGCTTCCCAGGGAGGTGGTCATGGCTCCAAATCTTGTGGGGTTTAAGAGACACTTGGACAATGCCCTTAGTCACCTCGTGTGATCTTAGGGTTTTTGTCCTGTGCCTAATGGGAGTTGGACTTGATGATCCTTGTGGGTCCCTTCCAACTCAGGTTGTTCTATGATTGTTCTATCTGGGAAGATCCTGCTGTGCCTGTTGTCAAACCACAGCTTTGCTTTTCTCACTGTATCTCCATGGGGCAGGTTTGATTTTCTATCAGGACAATTAAGACACCCATCCTGCTGCTACTAAAAAAAAGACCTTGAAGTGTTCTCAAATCCTTCTGGGCTATAGTTTAGTGTAATTTACAGAGCAGTTCCAAGTAGTAGCACCACTATTTGGGAACGCTGTGAGAGTGGAGAATGATTAGAAGTCACCCAGGCTGTAGGAACCTCATGACTTTTACACACAAAATAATTTGTGTTGTTATACAGCAAATGTACACTTTATGGTCTCAGTCCTTTAGAAGAATGAGATCAGCAGAGGAAGTGATGTGTGGTCTACAGTAAGCAGATCTTTTTAAGCTTGAAAAATGAAGCTTGTGTTACGTTCATATGGAAACAGGAAGGTTTTTTTTCCAGTGCATATGCAACAAGACAAAATCAGATGCGCCTTTTCTTTGCAGTTGTTGAGAATCTGATCTTGAAAGACCCTCTGCAGATTCAGTTTCGCAAACCCTTTGTGACTTTGGATGACCTGTAAGTGAGAACTTGTAGGACTTTTGTTCAAAACTAGTACAACATTACAGTCTTTTGACTGCTTTGTGGCTGCAGTAGAGGTATCTGGCACAGCCCAGTAGTGAGGATGAATTTTCTAGGTGTACCTTGCATGCATGTGCTGCCAGTTATAACTGCCTTTGTTACCCATAATCACTGAGATTCTGAAAATGTAACAGAGATCAAGGGGAAAATGCCCTATGGGGACATAAGCCTCTGTAGATGATCTGCCCTAGCAAAGAGGTGTGTCAGCCTATCAGAGAAACAGAAGCACAGTCACAAATGCCTCACCACAGAAGGATGGAAAAATCCTGACAGCATACCTGTAAAAGGGAATATCTTCTTTTCCAGGTTCATTCAATTTTTATGATGGTTTTGCTCATCTCTCTGGTCACATGAGGCTTTGGGGCAGTATAGTGCTTCATGCTAACCCCTTCTTTATCCCCAGAGGACAGAAGGCAAACTGAGGTTCTTTTTCAGTGTATAGGAAGACTCATGACTTGTTTACTCTTCTCCCTGCTGATTTTGTTTCTCAGTGGATAATCCAGGGATCTGATCAAAAGGCAAAGAAGTTTTCTTTTTTTGTTTGTTTGCAATGCCTGATGTTTTTATGTGTCTTTCGTGGGTCCTTACCAAACCTGTGACTTCTGTACATTTAAGGATCTCATATCACAAAACTCAGGAACAGAAATGGTACATGAAGAGTCATAAGAGCAAGAAAACACATAGTGGCAAAGCCTTAACCACATGCAGTTAAGGAAGCAGGCAGAGACTGAACCTTTTGCTAGGGGAGGAGTTTATCTCAGCTAGCCCCAAGAAAGTGAAACATAGTCATGCATAAAATTAAGCGTTCCTCATGGAAAAGGCACAGTGTACTGCAGCCTGATAGAACTGTAAAAGGTGCTCTAAAGTAGGACCAAAATTATTAGAAAAAGGGTAAATAATATGCTTAAAAGGGATATATATGAGACTGGGCTCTGCCATGCTCCCGTGCAGGGCAGACCTACTCATTTAATGTGGCAGATCAGATGATATGCTCTCTTTTATTAAAACAGTTTAGCAAAAGGTAGAGCTTGAGTATCTGCATAACTTTTATTTCAGGGGATAGCTTCATTGGCTTTTTTGTATTTCCTTTTGAAAGGCCATCAGTAAAACTCTTCTGTCCCCCTTTATATCAAGGTAAAAAATTATTTCCTTTTCATTTTAAAATGAGAAGAAGCAAAGAAGAGAGATCTACATCAAAAATAGGACAATCTCTTTTGAAATTCACCTTTATATCCCGTTAGGCCAAGCTTGACTCTGGCTCAGTTTCTGCATGTATGATGTTTCTTTCAGGTCCTGCTTCTCAGCCTGCCTTCTTGGTATACATTTCAGACTGTGCCTGTTTCTGAAAAAAAAAAAAAAAAGAAGAGTTAATACTTTGAAGACAGTATGTTTATTAGCCCTTCTTCCCTGCAAGCACCTGTTATATGTGATATGCTACATGGTACTTCCCCATCCTTTGCGGAGTGCTTCTCTTTCTGCAGTGCTGAGCCGTGAAGATTAGTATCATGCTGAGGGAAAGGATGTCCTGATCTGAGCTAAGATAACAGTGGTGGTGATGATATCATTGTCTCCAGCTAACATAAACGTGGAAGATAGACCAGATTTGCACAAAAAAAAATAATACTAGCAGAGGTTTTATATAGTAACTTACATACAGTAGCCTTTAAGTTTTACAATAATTAATCTTTTGGAAGAAGTGCATTGAGATTGGCATTTATAAATTAAGTGTATAGACATCTGCAAAGACAATGTTTGATCAAAATTCCAGAATAGTTTTATCCTTAAAGCTAGTTTACCATACTGTGCTGAAAAGCTGTTTATAGGCAGGTAGCAGCATAGAAGGGACAACAGAGAGTAATTAATATCTGCTATTTATTTTGAACATAGAGCACCAAATTTAGCTTTCATTTATTCTCATGTATCTCAATTGTTATAGCATGTAACAGATCAAATCCATATTTAATCCTGGGCTGCGTTAGGAGAAGCATGANCCAACCTGGGCCATTCTATGATTCTATGATCTATGATTAATACATATTTATAATTTAAATAAAAAACAGTTTCTGCTTGGTAAGGCTCGAGGGCTTTGTGTGCCCTAGTTTTTGTACGCAAGGGCAATTTGATGCATGCAAAAACTGTCAACTTCATNATGACCAGCAGGTCTAGGGGGGTGATTCTGCCTCTCTACTCTGCCCTAGTGATATCCCACCTAGAGAACTACATCCAGTTCTGGGGTCCTCAGCATAAAAAAGACGTGGACCTGTTGGAACGAGTCCAGAGGAGGGCCACAAAGATGATCAAAGGACTAGAGAACCTCCTCTATGAGGACAGGCTGCAGGAGTTGGGGTTATTCAGCCTGGAAAAAAGAAGATTTCAAGGGGATCTTATAGCAGTCTATCAGTACCTAAAGATAGAAGGGGAAAGACTTTTCTGCTGGTCAGAATGTAGTATGACAAAGGGGAATGGTTACAAGCTGAAGGAGGGGAGATACAGACTGGAGATTAGAAGGAAGTTTTTTAC